>LT727947.1:94889-129426 GCA_900157175.1 Oithona nana
TGAGGCTTTTAATTCTTTGCTTTTCAAAATTCTGAGATTTTTCTTAGCTTTTCAAAATTCTTAAGTAGACTTTCAAAATTCTTAGACTTTCAAAATTCTTAGATTTTAAAACTTTTTAACCTTTGCTCGCGCTTATAGTTTGAAATGTTTCAAACTTTTTTCTATGTAAAATTCGCTATTTTTTTTTGTAATTTTCAAAACGCAATCTAGTGTACAAAACTGTCATAAAGTGAACTAAAGTTGAACATTACCTATAGCGTACAGTCCGCATGATGTTCTGGTAGGCATTGGCCGCTTCCAAAGTCTTTTCCGCACCATGGCCCAGATCCCGACCTAACATATTCAAGACATTTTGGCTTTCCCTCTGGAGCCTACGAGCGTGAGCTTGGCAAGGTTGTAGCTGATTGATCCGGTAAGATTCCACCAGTTCAGACAGTCCAGACTCTTTGCCGACAAGAATCTTTTCCACACTGATCAACCGATCGTGGATGGTTTGCAGCCTTTCAAAGGCTGAGGTGGCATCCCCATTGAGTCGGTTGGCTTGCCTCAACAAGACTTCCGCCGAGTCCCCCGACATGTCCAAAGAGCCTTGATGGAGTTTCCTGATGGTGTCACAAGTACTTTGTGCTCTGTTCAAATGTGCTTGATATTGGTCATTGGCCAGAAAGGCTTGCCTGGTGTGGTCCATGGCCCTGTTGAGATACTTCAACAAATCGTTGATCATTACTTCAATACGCTCCAGGCTTCTCCCTTGCTGTTGTAACTCCTGTTGGTCCAACAAGAGTTCTTTGACCGAGTTCAAGGCTTGTCTGGCGTAGCTGAGCTCCGTTCGAACAGTGATGTCCATTTGAGCATAGCTTCGGCCTTTGATGGTGGCCAAGATTCCTCTGGCTTCAGCCAATGCTTGTCGGACTTCCACTTGTGCTCCGGCACCATCATCCCTACCGTAGCTTTGCAGATTTCTGATGATCTCATTGATGTCTTCTTCAAGGTTGAAAGCTTCATTGGCCGTCTGCCGTCCTTGTGCCAACAAGTGTTGTGCCTCGTCCTCCTGTTTCTCGGCCGCTTTGCCATACTTGTTGACTTCCAAAAGGGTGAGTTCGGCATGAGGCTTCATAGCTTGTATCGAGGCCAAATTGGCCTCAATTCTGGCTTCATGGACCTTGACTTCTTCCACGGACGCCTCAATGCCAGGCAACTGTTTCTGGTAGTTGACTACCCTGAGCATGGGAGCTGGATCAATGTCAGATACGTTGGCATTGTCATAATAACTCCGGATGGCATCCATGGAGTCCAGCAACGATGCCACGCAAGGTACATCACAATTTCGACACTGTTTGTCGCTGGAGACCAACACTTGTCTGGACGGACATTGTGAACAGTCCCGACCAGTCACTCCACGAACACACACGCATTGACCGGTCTCTTGGTGGCATTGGTCACCCACACTTCCATAAGCGTTACATCGGCAAGGCCAACAACCATCCTGAGAATTGCCGTAATAGCCGTAGTCGCACCGGTCACAGGCTGGACCCGTGTATCCTTCTTTGCATTGGCACAGGAATAAATCCGGATTGCTACTTCGACTTCGACGACAAGTGGCCGCATGGTTGTTCTCAGCACTTGGACACTGGCAAGGTTGGCAGCCTGCCGATGATCCTAGCAAAGGATTACCATAGTACCCAGCGGCGCACAATTCACAAGCGGACCCGGTGGTGTTTTGCGAACATCCGATGCATCGACCCGTTTCAGGATGACAATTTCGGGCTCGACCATTACACTGACAAGACTTGACATCGCCTGCCAGATGCAAGTAGGTCGTCGTAGTTGTCATGAATTCGCTGTACCACCGGTAAAACCCACGTCCAGGGTCTTGGCAGGAGGTGCCGTTGTATTGAGGTGGACATGTGCATTGCTCAACGCCGACGGCCATTGGTCGGTTGTCATTGGCACCATTCTCCCGCTCGACAGCCACATCCAAAGTGACTCCATGGAGGTTGGCGATAGTGGCCCCCGTAAAGTCCGTGGCTCTGATCAAGACCCGCTCAAGTCTTTGTAGAGCCACCATGAGCAAAGCTCGGGAAACCGGTAAACGAGACCCGTGCTTGACCCATTGAGACTCTTCTAGGTGTACCTCGTATCGGCCGCTGCTACTTAGCTTGGCAGGATAGTGTTCCAGGATGATTTCTTGGTCGGCTGCCTGCAACTGGATGAGGGGGTGCAACATGCCGGAGGAGGCCGGAGGCACCTTTCCGTTGGAAGAGGTGCTGAAGCGGAAGTAGCCGTTGTAGGAGGTCACTTTCTCGCCTAGAAAGGCCGCCGGCATGCTCCAATACAAAGGTGTGGTAAAGAGCCTTTCGACACCAATCACCACATCTCCCTGACGGTGGGGAATGAGGAGGAGTCCTTGAGATACCTCCATGGTAGTCTGTCCTCTGGTGATCCTCAACTTTCTTCTGGTGTCCATAGAACTTAGCCTACTCCATACCCGATCGGCTTGTCGGCAAAGATTAGTACGTCCGAAGCAAAAGCAAGTAATGCAACCGTCGTCAATGGCAGCAGAAAGACCAAAGGTTCCGGGACGACATGAGCCGCACTTTTTGCCTTCCACCAAGCTTTTGCACTGACAGGCACCACTTTGGTCATCACATGAACATTTCCCATCTTGATCTTGGACGTCGTTGCCACTGTTGCAGCTGGTGTGATTCGTTCCACGTAGGTCACAATTGCAAGGCCAACAGTGAGGGAATTTATAATGGCCTGGACTACACTTGTCACATTGGCTGCCCTCATAGCCTTCCACACATGGACAATGTCCAGTGCTCAAGTCGCACTGCTCAGACACCGATCCTTTACGGTGACAATCACAGTACTTACAGCCTTTGTAGTTGTCATAAGACCAAGTACCTGGTTGGCATGTTTGGCAGGCAGGTCCCTGGGTCAAAGGCGGACAAATACAACGTCCAGTGTCTGGATCGCATATATGCCCTGGTTGGTCACACGGAAAACATTCTTTAAAATTAAAACAATATATTAGAAGACTATCGCAGTGCAGTGGATGCTGATAACATACTTGTACATCCTCTTGGGGAAAATCCCCAGTATCCTACCAAGCACTTGTCACACGAGACGCCGCCAATTCCAGGTTTGCAGCGACACTGGCCAGTCTTGTCATCACAGTCCTCATTGTAAGCCCCCATAGGATCACATTGGCACTTTTGACAACCTTGACCAGAGTCAATGTTCCAGTATCCAAAAATGCATCGTCCACACCTACGCCCTTCAACATGTGGTTGACATTGGCACTGACCAGAGGACAAATCACAGAGGGCACTATGAGATCCGTTGACGTTACATTGACAAGCTTGGCATCCCCGCTCATTTCCGAATCCGTAATGCAAGGGCAAGCATTGATCACAAGTCAAGCCTGTGATACCTGGTCGACATTGACACTGTCCGGAATCAGCATCGCAGACATCAGTTAGCAAGGATCCGATGCTATTGCAATTACATTGGCGGCAACCAGCAGCCACGTTACCGAATCCGTCTTCACATTGGGAGCAAGTACGGCCAATGTACTTGTCCCTGCATTGGCACTGGCCCGTAGTAGCTTCACATGCTGGACCTAGCGATCCATAACCATTGCAGTCACAGGCTTTGCATTGGCCTGACAAGGGATTTCCAAAGAAGCCTTCCAAGCAGTTTTGACAATGGTCTCCTCCAGTGTTGCCCAAACATTCCAAGCATTGCCCCGTGATGCTATCACACCAATTAGGCAAATAAATGTTTCCATTTCCGTTGCAATAACAAGGCTGGCAAAAGTTGCCGGGCTCCAAAGGGTTGCCAAAGTAACCGTTGTCACATCGACCACAATGAGGTCCAGCGTAGCCTCTGGGGCAGGCGTCGCAAATGTAGCGATCCGGACCGATGGAGTAGCGGTCATAGTCCAAGGTAGCTTGAAGGCAGGTGGGGCTGAAGTTGTTGGAGGCGACGTCCAACGGACACTTGCAAGGCTTGCAATCGTTGGGCGTTCCTCTCAAGGGATTTCCGTAGAAGCCTTGGGCGCATTGCTCACACCGCTGACCGGCCGTATTGTGCTGGCAAGTACCACAGCGTAAGGTGAAAGGGTCGCAGGTGGCCGCATGCCCGTTGCAGTCGCATTTCATGCACTGCCCCTGATAAATGGTATTATTGACCCGGACGTAGCCATAGGAGCATTTTTCACAGCTGAGGCCTTGGTAGCCGGGCGGACAAAGGCACTGTTCAATGGCCGTCGTTTTCTTCAAGCTTAAAGACCCTTGGGATCCAAATTCCATGGCAGCAGTGTACAACCTTAAATGACCACAATGAAGCACTAAGTACATTGTTTAAAAATTACTCAAAATGTCGCATTTGAATTTTGGCATTTTTACCCAATTTTTGTCCTATTAAAACTGACCTGTCTGGTAACACTGTTTGACCGCAAGCTTCAGGTTTTCAAAAAACTCGCCAAAATGGACCATTTTTGGCATTTTTAAATTAACTTTTGTCCACTCAAAATGTAAACGTAGCTCGCTTCGCTCGTAATGTTGGATGAGACTTTTTCTGTGATTTTCAAACACCGTGTACTTATGTATCTTACTTGGATGATGATATCAGGTCCCAATGTAGCTGTTCCAGCCGTGTCTCCACGTCCCGTGTGCCACGAGGTTTTGATTTTGACCGTCAATCCGTAGACCACCAACCGATTGCCAATGTACTCTTGTGGAGCTTGCCAAAAATACGTTTCCAGCCCTTGCATGTCTTCTTCGGCGATGGTGATGCCATTGGTAACCGTTGACCAGTAGGGCTCCACCACCAAACTTCCTCGCAGATCCGTCACCTTCCAAGATTCCGAATGCTCCAGAACCTCTACCCCCAGGTCCGCCGTTTCGCATTGATCGGTAATGCCGTTGCAGAAGCAAGGCAGACATCCCTGGGAGTGGGAAGGGTGCAAAGCGAAGAAGCCACGCTTGCAGCGATCGCATCGATGGCCTTCGACGTGAGCTTTACATTGGCAAAGGCCACTGCAAGCTCCATTCAAGGTTCCGGCCAGGGCACAAGGACAGGGTTGGCAGTCGGGGTATTGATGGTATCCACGAGCGCATTGCTGACACCTGGGCCCAGCAAATCCCTCCCGGCATATGCACTGACCCGGCGACACTCCTAGTTTCTCGGCTTCGGCGTTGTTGTAGCAGGTTCCTAGGGAGCCCTGGAGATTGGCATCTTGACATTGGCAGGGCAAACATGGTCTGGGATCGAATTGGCTGACATTTTGGGGCCTGTAGTAGCCTTCTTTGCAGTATTGACAATTGATGCCGGCCGTATGGTGTCTGCAATCCAAGCAAACTCCTCCGCCTTCAAATTGGCCTTCAGTGTTCAAACTTTTTCGCTCGGCCTCAACTTGAGGATCGAAAAAACATTCATCAGCATGTCCAAAGCATTGGCAACGTTCGCATTCGTTGGCAGAAATGAATTTTCCTGGACGCCACAACTTTTGATTGTACATGGGACAACACTGGTTACACAAAGGTCCGCATGTATTATGACGACATTGACATTGGTAATCCTGAAAGACAATAATCTAAGTAAGTATCTAAGCTGAGGACAAGTACGGACCAAAAATAATTTTATTTCAAAAATTTCTCGGTTAATGGCTGCAAAGCAATATCGGCTAATTTAGACATGATCAGGGATTGAGCATTGATGCTCTGCTGGTACAATCTGTAAACGCTGGCCCACAGGCATGAATAAAAAAGACCAAAACTAAAGGGTATAATAGACCAAGACTTTTGCTGGACATCCTCCATTTTCCAAGCCAACCAGCCTCCAGCCACCATGAAAGCCGGGATAATGAAAAGGTAGTAAGTCAACCAGAAAAGTAAAAGTTCGTGAGCTCGGCTTTGAAAGTAGACTCCCGCTAGCAAGTTGCTGTCTACTAAGATGGCAAAGAGGATGACAATAGCTGCCACTTGTCCACTCATGTTGTATTCTTCAATGCCTTCATTGGCTTGGTTTCCGGAGCGGTCGCCGGCGGCGGCGGCGTCCGGGGGCAAATAATACAGAACGAAGGGAATGTACATCAAAAGCACAGCAGACCAAGATAGCCATGAAACGGTTGCTCCCACCAGTACTTGGTGTTTTACTTGACTTAACCAATGACAGCAGGGTGCTGCCATTTTGAATTGATAGAAAAACAGGTTTTACACTTACCATTGAAGCGTCAAGGTCGATTTGGCACTCGCCGGCGTGTCCATTGCAAGGGCATTGACCGCCAATGGTCAGGTCTTGCAGACTGTAAAAGTATCGACGCAGTACCGAGGTATCCGGATAGGACAGGCCTTGAACCAGAGATTGGTCTTGAGGCAAGATACGCAACCGACGAAATCGTATCCGGACGTATCGAGCCAGGGTAAATTCGGTCAGCGTCCGAGACGGTCCCGAGGCCCCTGGCCTCCCATTGACCAGACTGACATGAATCTCCCCGTCCTGGAGAGGATCAAGGGCGGAAAAATAAGAGGTGCATATGACCTCGTCATCATACCGGTATGAAGGTTTGCCTCGCCTAGGTTCGACCCCGAAAGCTCGCCAACACTCTTCATCAGTGAGGGCGAAAAATTGCCAAGGAGCCCACTCGACCCCATCCAATGACCTTTCTAGTATCCAATTGCCAGGTCTGGGAGAAATCCCCGACTGCATCAAGATGTAGCCCACTTGAAAAACCTTTTTGAGGTCAAGGGTGATGGTGACAAAATGGTAGTCGGGTCCGAATTGGAGTGAGGGTGCTTGCCACCAGCTTCCTGCTTGTCCGTCTATAGCTTTTCCGATTGGATGGGCTTTGCCTCGTTCGGTAGCGTCGCAAATCCCACACTCTTGGTTGGAAGGCTCAAGGCCCAGCAAATCCAGTTGGCAATAGACTTCGGCGGAGTTTCGTTCGCCGCAAGTGGCGTTGGCAATGATAGCTGCCGTCTGGGCCAAGTTGAAGACACTGGGGAACAAACCCGAGAGCTCTGAGAAGAAGACGATGACAAGTCAATGCGATCATAACTGATAAATACACTTACCACCCAAGCATAGATTGATTGGCAATAATAGCAACAGAGAAAAGAGTCTGTACATCCCAATCATTTTTGAGCTCAAAAAGTGACCTTTAGTAACTCCATTGGGTTTTCCTGATGCTGACACAATCTCCTACGAAAAGCATTCCAAATGCCTTCAACTCTCACCTGATGGTGCAGCAGGTGACCTGACCATTCTGAATAGTAGTGTTGTTGTTGGGCACCACCGTGTGTGCTACCTGAATCCTTTGGACAGGAGAGAAACCCTCGAGAGAGAAAACATTCTTGGTTGGGATGCGAAATGTTCCATTACTGCGGGAAATCTGAAATTACTGCCCTAATAGCGCTCTAGAGAGACTCTCGTATGAGATCACCAGACTATATGAGGTTCTCGTACAGTCTTGTCCTCGGCAGGAATTTGGCGATTAATTCAATCCTCTGGATTCTGAAATATACATGACAATTGTAATGTCGCGATCCTACACAACGCATACTTTCATAACTTACCTTATTTCGCTTCCGTGATGATCAATCATGTTTTGCGGATTCGGATCCAAGATGAAAGAACCTCACATCTAAGCGCAGACAGGCGCCATCATCGACAAGGTCTGGTAGCCCATGTGGTAGCCAACAAGGCCGAGGCATGACTCCAGCTTCAATCCCCGACGAGGTCTCATACCAACGAAAAACTCGAAGGGATCCTCTCTCAAGGCTCTAGAGAGACTCTCGTGTGAGATCACCAGACTATGAGGTTCTTGTCCGGTCTTGGCCTCGGCAGGAATTTCGCGATGAATTCAATCCTCATCTCTCGTGTGGGATCCCCAGACTTGTCCGTCCTCGCGCTTCTGATGATGTAGCTAAAGCTCGGGAGAGGTCACCTGAAAAGAAACGCTTTTAAAATTTCAAAGAATTTCAAAAGATTTGATGAAAGTTACGAATATTGAAGGACCGTTTCCATTGATACAGTCTGGACGACTGAGTTACTGACTACTGAGTACTGACCAGTTTGATCTGGCGGCTGAGCAAAATCTCTCTCAGCTCTCAGTAATGATGAGTCGATCGCGGTCGGTCTTTAAACAACAGCGTTACTATATATTTTCTTAATTATTTACAATATCGCCTAGTTTGGCTGTTTTTAGAACAATTTTAACGTAAACAGATTTATAGAGAGAAATAACTCTGTAAAGTCAGCAACAGCAAAACATCAACAAAAAAAATTAGAAATCGAGTTTTCTTGAAGAAAAATGGCTAGTGTAAGATGTCAAGTTATTCAATATATTTATAGACAATCTTTTAGTCGATCTAGTACCATTGCCACTCAAAAAGTGAACATAGTGAGATTGAAAAAGTTTGAACAATGTGGTGTGAAATCTCTCCATTCGTCCGGATCAGCCCTCAACACAAAATTGGCGGAAGTTGGAAAGTTGGAACCTGTCCGAGTCGAAGGCAATTATGACACGGGTCAAATGTTTTTACATCGTTTATTTGGTTATCGTGGTGTAGTGCTTTTCCCTTGGCATGCAAAGTTTTTCGATCGGGATTCAGATAAAATTATTCCTCACGGTGAGAAATTTCCCAGCACATCTACAAAGCCAAACAAATTCACTCAGAAAGATGGAGAAAGTAAGAAGGAATTGAAAGGAAAAACAGCCACTTATTATCAGGTATTTTTGATGCTGAATATTTATCGATGAGACTGTAAAGTTACGATTAAATTATTTTTTCAGGTACTGATCGATCAGCGAGACTGGTCGCATACCGCAAGTAGAGCTCAGACTGAGTCTGTGACTTTCTTGAATCCGGAAAATACGCGAAATTTATACGCTTTGCCCGGATTAGATTACGTTGCTCACGATGACATAATTCCCTACTCTACCCAAGATAAAAGTCCGATTCAGCATGAACTTTTTGAAAGATTTTTAGCCAGTAAAGAAGAAATGTCAGAGTCAGATAACATAGTTTTCGCACCCCAGTCAACGCTTTTGGCTTGGCAAGAAAAGAATCACACGTTTCTTGAAATGTCTGAAGTGCACAAGGAAACAACTGAAGATATCCGCGTGACTGTGATTCCATTTTACATGGGATTCAAAGATCAACAAAATACAAATGTTTACTGGGTAAATTGAAGTTACAACTTTAATCAAAA
Organism: Oithona nana; assembly: GCA_900157175.1. NCBI lineage: Eukaryota > Metazoa > Arthropoda > Copepoda > Cyclopoida > Oithonidae > Oithona > Oithona nana. Next base: position 104,112 of record LT727947.1, read on the forward strand.
TCATCGGAAAAAAGATCATTTCTTTCTTTGCAGTGGCGTTATTGCATTCGTTTAGAGAATCTTGGTGACCGTACAGTTCAACTTCGGGAGAGAAATTGGCGGATATTTTCCCTATCCGGAACTCTAGAAACTGTGAGAGGTCGAGGAGTCGTGGGCGTGGAACCGATCCTTTCGCCAGGACAAGCTGCTTTCCAATACTCTTCACATGTCAGCCTTCAAGCACCTTCAGGCCATATGTGGTCAGTATTTATTTCTTTGAATTCAACGAGATATCTTTTAGACCTTATCTAACCATTTGACCGCATGATTTTTTGCCTTTTCCATCTGCTTTTTAGTTTACTAATGTCTCTACCTTTTTCCAGGGGCACTTTTCGAATGGAACGTGACGACGGATACTCGTTTGACTGTCGGATTCCACCATTTTCCTTGGAAAGCAAAGGAGATGACCCAAGCCATCCCGATATTGTGGGAAATTAAAAACTAGTGTCATATTTGAGAAGACGAAAAATACATACAACAACCGGTTTCCGATAATACTCTTCAGCCTAGATACTTCAGCCTTTTCGTAATGAGGCACAGATTAGTGTCTTTCTCCTTAGTCTTGAGAAAGATTGTTACTAAGAGCTCAAAGACAAAAACCCTCTAACCATCTTTTTTTGTGAAGACTTACAGACAGCACGAAAAGAAGTAATTAGAAGATTGCTTAGAAGGACATCATTACCGCCGAAGCTTTTTTTAGAATAGGAAATTGACAGTACGTTCGTTTGTAAACCGATCCGGATTTTTAAACGTCGGATTATTTCATATTTGTACCTGCTTTACTTTTAAGGTTTCTCTTTTTTGAACTCGTTAAATCTCCCTTGAGTAGTTGTTTCTTGGCAAGAGAACATGATCCGGAAAATCGGATTACGCTCTTGGTCTGGCAATGGGACATTTAACACAAGTAAATTGTAGAAAACACTTGTTGACAAGTTGAAAACTTCTGTTGTCAAGACAATGGACCAAAAGCAATCTCGCAGAAGAGCTTGGAAAGACAAGTTGAGAACTTTAGGTAGAAGATCTAAATCTATTCCAACTTCTTCTCGGAAGGATATTCCAACAACGCGTAAGTTTGAAATAACGTTAGATCTTGAGCATGTTTTGTGCTAAGGAGATCATTTTAGATTAGTCGATGATCGAGAAAGCTATCGTTGCTAATAGAGTCTCTTGAGACTTGCTAGATAGACTAAAAGGGGCTTTCACAGCAAAACACAATGGCAGGCAAGGACCAAGGAGACCTTGACCCTTTTTTTGCTCCTACTTGGTCCTCGCTTTTTATGGCTTTGGAAAGGAGGCTTCGTCACTATCCTCCATTTACTACGTTGTTTTTTGCTCCTCCAATCTAACTTGATCCACCTTATGTTTGGTTCCACGATGTAGAAAGTTAAAAGATTATGATGATTATGATTGCAGCTCCGTCGGATCGTAGAAGTCGTGAGTGGCCTCTTGAGGATGCCAAAGGTACATCGTCATCGACCCCTTTGCGAAAGGTATTCAAAGTTTCTCCGTGGACTCCTAGCCTCTCAAGATTAGTGCCAACCAACATCAAAAGGCCAGAAGGTGGCAAGACAAGAATCCAGCCAGAAAAACGGCAGATGAAATCAAAGTCAACCTACTCGACCACCACATCATCCTTATCTAGTGTTAGCAATCAAGAAACTAACTTTGTAAACTTATAAAGAACCTTTAAAAGCCACAGCAGAAGAAAGTTCGTCAATAGAAAGCTTTTAAAATTCAAAATCTGTAGAGAAAAAAGTGCATCAAATCCAAGCAACTTAGAAGCGCTTCTTGCGGATTTTGTGTTCCTAAAAGTTCAACACTTTTTTGTTCGGTTTTGCACTTTATGAAGGCTGCTGGCTATGCTTTGAGACTATTGAATTTCCCATTTTACCTAGAAAATCTAATTTGCTTCATGATGTTTTTCAGGAAGACGAGTCGGCAGACATCGAGTTGAAAGATCTTGGGGCCGGAGTAGCTATGCTTCATCATGAGGACGAAGGCCATTTCGAGGACATGAAACTAGCATCTTCATCTTCCGCTTCAAGATCACCTAGTTATCAATCAGCAAATACTTCCATCAATTCAAGAGATATTGAAATTCCTCGAAGTAAGCGAAGAAGGCTTTCTATTTTCAGGATTTTCGGGATTTTCAGTACGCACTCCGCGACTTATTCAAAATGCGTAGATTTACTTTCTGATTCGACCGAGTGCTTTTGAGTGTATGGACGGAATACAGCTAAGCTAATATTCATTCATAGAAGCAAAGGGTTCGATGTGAGTAGTTGCAGATGTGAGTTTTGGTAGGCGTCTATGACGTCAAGGGCCATAGTACATCATTGGTCACAGTCATGCAAAGTAGAATAACAATGAATGAATACACTCGGGTCGTCATGGTTGGCAAGGGCAAATACAGCGTAGTAAACAGATTACAGACAAAAGTACTTAGGACTCGGCTTACATATTTTTAAAGTATTAATGGAAAGCACTTACATAAATGTCAAGTAGGCAACTTTTAAAAACGCTTTTTATGTTTTGTTGGTAACTTTTGCTTAGAATAAATTCTTTGTTAAAAGTTTTTCTTTGTGTGTGTAAAATGACAATCTTCAAAATTGTCAAGGAAAGGAAAGAAGAATGACGGGGTCATGAAGGAAAATGCGCAGTATAGCATTACCCCAGATTACGTTCCTGACACCAAGAATACAAAATATGGCATATTTTTCTCTGCTGCTGCCTCGACACCTTCAAAGCTTTCAAGCCTTTCAGACTGGCTATCCTTGGTCGAAAATGCTTTTAAGGCTGACGTCACATGTCAGACGAGTGTATTCATTCTTTTGTGTAAGGAAAAGTTGTTGGTGATGCATTTCTATCCCCTGTGGCCCTGTACAACTCATTCAACAACGCATTGAAAAAATGAAAAGCGTGAAAAGCATATTTCTTTGCTTTGGAAATTGTCATGAATGAATTGACGAATTTTTTTGATCAACAGTCAATTGATATTTGACAACGACTTACTCAGTTGGTCTCTAGTTGAGCGTGTAGCTGTAGTTTCCCGGCCTGCGCGTCCATTGGTAGCAAAATATAGAGGGTCCGCGCTAAGCCAACACCACCAAAAGTCAGCTGAATTTTCCACTAATAATCCTAATGCTAATAATCTCAGTTTCAACAGAAATGATTTTATAGAATTGAAGAACGCGGCTAGAGCTCTATGAACTGTGGATCGTAAGTAAGTTCGGTAAAAAAGGTTTCATTTTCATGAGAAAGCTTTAGAAATTGATACAACATTTCCGATGCATTTTCATTGTTCATGAAATTCAACGGTCGTAACCCCCTCTTAAACTCATCGAGTGTTTTGACTTTTGCCAAATCTTATGCCACAAAAGTAGATTTCAAGCATACAAAAACAATGCAATTTAGCTTTCCTTTAACATTAGGCCATTAAAGTAGGCATTATGTAAATTGCAATCGCGATGTTCAGATCCAAAAGTCACAATTTTCAGTCAGAATTTTAATTAACTAAATAAATGCTGGCCTTTGAACCTGGAAAATGAATGAAGAATTGAGGTTGGTCAAAGCCTCAACACCAAACCCTTCATTCAAGAGGCAATCTGTTGCGGAAATTAAGACTTTGTCACCAAATAGCCTAACTGTGATTCATTCTAGGTCGCCGTGGAAGTAACAATGGTTCTGTTGGAAGCCGCAGCCGCGATATCAGCATTGGCAGCAGTTCTCGTTGGGAACCTATGCGCTTGGCGGATCCGGGCAGGGTGTACTTGCCCTCCTCCGCAGATACGTTTTACCCGCCGACCTCCGCCGGTCAAAAAGGGTTTTCTAGCCTCCCTCGTTCCGCATCGCTTCGGCACCGAGGCCGTTCCAACCCGAGCAACACCGCGGCGGCTACCATTTTTCGGCCTCGGATCCATGAAAGACAAGTTTACAAGTTGGATACGTACAAAAATGAGTTGGAAATTGAAACCATCTCCAAAATTCCCACCCTTAATCCCGCATCTGACGAAAAGCAGCCTTGGCATCAGAAGAAAGGCTTGGTGGCATCAGCGGAGACTCTTGTGGTAAACTCAAATTCAGACCATCAAGGTGAAGTTTCTTTCCAACTCTACTTTCTCAAGATCTCATTCGTGTCTAATCAAATTACGTGGGAGAGGAGGCCCAGGCCTTCGCTCCTCTAATTAGATTTCCGCGGCTCTAAATTGATTGTCTTGGGGGAGAAAGGCAGATAAAGCCATTATTGCAGTTCTCTCCTCCTTTCTTTCTTTATAAATGATTCAAGAGCTTTGTGAGAAAAATTCGGGAACAGTTCTAGAAAAGTAATCTTCTAAACTCTAAAGGTCGCATACTTTATTAAAATACTAAAGTCTCTCATCTATGTGACTCTGCGTCAGCATATTTTTCCACTATACCCAATGAGAGAAAAACGGAAAGAAAGCTTCCGTTCTACATTTTAAAGATGATTTCTTATCTTTCGTTTTATCTCTCACTTTAGTTTAAGCAGAAAAATGACAAATCTTTGGGCTTCTTCAGTTGACAGACTACAATTCATCTCGATCAAAGTTGCCGGTAGGAGCCATTATTTATTATGGAAAAGGCTTTCGCTTTTGGGCTTTGTTCAGTCCTTGAAAAACTTTTGGGCCTGGCAATTTTTATTGTTTTCTATCAACTTATATCGTCGTGGCTGCCTATAAAAAGTAGCTTCGGCGTCATTTTAAAGTCTTGCATTCGTACGACACGAGATTTTCCAAATGCTTTAGTGCATCACTACTCTGATGCACAGAATCTCTTTTGTCCCAACCAAAGTTTAAAGGATAAGGACAGTTGAAAAAGGAACAGTTTCCAATTACAAAAGAAGAAGAAGAAGTCTTTACTCTTTAGCAGATAAAGGATTGCGACCTTTGAGCTTTCGCATAGCAGAACAAGTCTTTCAAGCCCAGTCAAGCTGAAGTGATTAGTGTTGACAGTACTAGAGTCAAAGGATTGAGACTTTCTGAAAAAAGTCAGTTTGAACCGGTTTTCTCCAGCAGCAATACACGTACTTTTCTGTATCTGTATTGTATTGTATCAATTGTTATTTTTCTATTTCCTTTTTGCAGAGCAAAGGCCACCATTAATCAACAGAGAAAAGCACTTCAAGGTCCTTCTTATTGGAGATCCCAATGTTGGCAAAACATCTTTTGTCCAACGCTACGCCAATGATACTTTCCGGGAAGATTACAAAGGCACAGTTGGTGTGGACTTTGCACTCAAAGTTTTGCGAGTTTCGGGCGAGACTATGGTCAAACTCCAACTTTGGGACGTGGCAGGTATTTCCTTCTTTCTCTTAAAAACTTCTCACCACTAAACTTCCGACATAAAAGTAATTACGAAGCGCAAGCAATAAACGTTTTAGTAGTAGCCAGATTTAGTACTCATTCGAGCTAAATGGAAAATCATGTCAGATAAGAGGTCTTCTATGTCAAAACTAAAAGGATTTTCGTGACTACTGATTTATAGGACAAGAGCGCTTCACATGGATGACACGAGTGTACTATCGCGACGCCAAAGGCTGTATCATCATGTTGGATCTGACGAATCGCCAGTCTTTTCTCAATGTCACTCGATGGAAAGAGGATCTGGATTCCAAAGTATGGCTGCCAGATGGTTCTCCCATTCCTTGCCTTCTTCTAGCCAACAAAGTAAAAGAAACTGAATACACAGTAGATCTGAATACTTTTATATTAGCATAGAAAACCTTTCTTTCTTTGGCTTTTCTTCTTTGCAGTGCGATCTGAAGGATCGGCAAGTTGACTTGGAAGAGATTGAGAAGCTGTATAACAAGATGAACTTTATCGGATGGACGGAAACTTCAGCCAAGGTAATTACGCAGTGTAATCTTGACAGATCTGATACCGATACAGGATTGTATTCGTTATACAATGCAACAAAAGCGAGGATATGCGTAAGACTGCGAAGAATGGTAGAGTAGCGTGTCACAGCTCAATAATCTCATTAGGAGTCAGGCAAGCATTATAAGCTCGATCATACGCAGTTTGAGCAAAGAGTAAGTATGCAAAGAAGCTTTCTTTTTGTCTTAAAAACCTTCGTAGTAGGATTAGAAATTACTTCTGTTTGTTTTCACCAACTTGCCGCATTGAGCACTGCAGTAAGACGAAGATTGGTATTCCCAACATCTCTTCCTCTTCTGAGAAAATGATTTCGATTATTACTTTCTTGTCTGGCAGTCTCTTGGCGAAAATCCCTTGAGACCTAATAAAAAAGGCTAGAGACAAAAGGATTTTTAGAGGCTTTCTCTTTTTTTTCGGTCGATGTCTCTCTATTGTTTTGACCATTTCTTGTGGCTTTCTACTTATCTGTCTTCACTCCATAGACATTAATGATGCCCAAACTTTTTAGTCTTTACGCTTTTATTGCAATGAAAACATCAGCAACACGCACCTGTCACGTGATCACATGTTAGAAAACTAGTAATACATATATAAGTGAAGTCTTGATTGGAAAAGTTCTCTGGTTTCAGGACGACATGATGGTCAAAGATAGTGTCAAGTTTTTGGTGGATACTATGATCAAGAACGAGAAAAACATGAGCAACAAAAGCGAGCCAAAACCAAGCAATGATGAATCTGAAGGGACAATCAGTTTGACAGGAAGAAAATCCTCAGAGACAAGAGAAAATGGTAGTTTGTGTCTTTGCTAAAATCAAGCAAAAGAAATTTGTCAATTTTTTAGGACCAACTTGAAAATTGGCAATTTTTGTGCAAAATACAGACATAATACGGAAAATACAGGTTGGATACTTTGCTTCTGACAACTTCTTCTCCTCATTTTTCATTTGAAGTTGAGGTCAAAATACTTTTCTTTCTCATGTACTATAAAGTAAGTGTGTTTGGCGAAAGCAATTTTGGCCTTTTGACAGTTTAGAAAAGTCAAAACTGCTATTAGACAAATGTGCTTTTCAATTCAATCACAAATTGAATATATTTTGCAAAGTTAGCACTTTTTAGAATTTTCCCACATTTATCATTAGTGTTGCTGGCCAATTGAATTCCAATCTCGTTGCTTTTTGCGTCTTTTCTGATCGTTCAAGGTCACGAATCGAAGAAGAGAAGCTGAACTAGAAAAGTTGTTGTGACTGATCATAATAAACTTTTGCGTGTTCAACACAAAAGTAACAGTATTGCATTTCCAATGAAATGTGATGCTTTTTTAAAAGTTCAATACAATTTTGAAGAAAAACACATATCGTTGAATTTTATTATGACACAGTTAATTCTTTATTTCAAATCACATAGTAGTATATGTTTATACTCTAGAAATAGACTTGTTCATTTTCATTTTCATCACAATCACAAGCAGATAAATATAAGCTAAAAACATTTTCACACTACTACATAAAGTAAAAAGGTAAACTAAATAACAAAACCAGCTGCATATTTAGATTTGATTACTGAATTATCCCATTTCTAAAACATAATTTTGGTCTTGAATGGGGGGCAAAGCTTAGAAAAAGAGATGACTGATCAGTAGACAGGTATGTGTTTTCCAGTGGTGGCTTGTGTTTTGCTCCACGAGGGCTTTGGTGTATCAATGTGCCTACAAAATTCCTTAAAATCCAAAATATCTAAATCTGCTGCAGAATGTATCAAATCCACTAAAGTTTGCCTCAGCTCGTGATCATTGTACAGATCAATGAATTCCAATGGCACGTCAATGTCTTCAGTGTTCTCTTCGGCTACGTCCTCGTTTTCTTCGTCATTGCTTTCGGTGATAGACATCATTTGGATCAAGTGTCTGACTGTATTCTTGCGATCACAGGAAGACCCGCGACGACGTTCGAAACGCCATTCAGTTGGACCACAATACACCACTGTAATATTGTAATAAGCATGTAATAAAGTAATCATCATCATAGCTTTGGTTTCTATTCTTGAAATGCTATAAATGATGGTTGAACGACACGGCAACAGAAAAAGTTTCTGCTTTTGCGTCGTAATTTGACGTGTCTAGCAGCAGAAGCTCTCCTACGTCTCAAACAATGCATTATTGACAAAGAAACAAACAAAAAACTAGTAATGTCTGCCTGCAATTCCACGAGAACTTCTAGAGGAACATCAACATGAACTTTCGACAAATGCAAAATGTTTTTGGCATATATGACAGCGGCAGAAGTTTGAGAGCAGACTGGTTTTATGAATTGCGTAGTTTCCTATGCTACATGGCAACATTTTTATAAAACTGGTTCTGATGCTGCTCCTATGTTACTACTCAAGTGTCGTCTCTGAGGGTCTGAAATTCAAGTGGAAAATGGACTAGACTTGGAGATCAAAGCTTATTCAAAATTCAGTAGGGAGAAGAAAATGCAGCAACAAAAAAAAAGACTTTTACATTCAATGCTGCATTTGTTCCATTCAAAAGTTGTCAAACAAAAAGTCTGGCTTTTTGTTTTTTGAAATCTTCTTAAACGTTTTTCAAGGTTATGGAAAATCTATAAATACCAAAAGCAATATTGTACGAAGCTCCTTTGAAATCAGGCGATGAAACTTGATGTTTAAAGAAAATATGCCTCAGGACAAATAAAATATGGGGACAGCCTCTAGCATCATGTAAAATGAATGTGAAAGGCTCAGTTGAAAATGCGTAGATTTTCTTTCGCTTTTTCCTTCTCCTCCATTTCTCTTTACACTAAGACCTCGACATAGTCGAGCTTTAGGGCGGAGTTTTTTAATTTGCTGTGAATTCGGAATACATAGTCGACATAGTCTTTACTTCGACACCCCAGAAAGTCACAAGAAGAAGAAATTCGACTATAACGGGCGTCGACTTTATCGAGGTCTTAGTGTACTTTCGTGCGGCCTAGAAAAACATGCTAATATGAATCACTAGAACTGTGCATCCAGATGATGATGCACCTTAGTTTCCCCTGCTTTTCTTCTACGTTTCAACTAACGAAAGGCAATTTTGAAGTGAAGAAGAAGATGGATCAATAAAGGTACTGTTCAATACAGTAGGGGGCCCCGTTGCATGAGCTCTATATTAAATAAAAAACTACGCAATAAATCTACTCGCGTTCATCCATCTCCATTATTGCTGCAGGGCTAGTGAAGTCGTAATGCATTTCCGTCTCAAGAGAATAGAAAAAGAGAGTCAAAAATTACCTATGGGAATGATGAAGGCCACACAAAGGAACTGTCCTCGCAAAGCTCGTTTGACTTCATACAGAAAATCATTAAAGGTTGTGCCCAAGTGTCTTAAGACCAGACCAAATTCCGCTAATGTGCGATTAAACACATCGTAGTAGTGCTTGACCACCTCATCCCAATGTTCCTTGCGGTATTGACGAGTGGTACTGGTTAATAGCAAATGAGCCAAATCCGTGGCTGGAGACAAGAATTGGGCTGAATGGAAGTCAATCATGAAGCATTCTTCAGTGCTGCCGCTTTCTTTGTCCTTTCGGAACATCAAATTGCCCATCCACATGTCTCCATGGCAAATGGTATTAAAGCGAGTGCCTAGAGGGTCACTGGGCCTCCGGAGTTTAAATAGAAGTTGAAAGACTTCGTTGGATATTTTGCGTAGTCGAAGCACGTGCTCCTGCAAATAAAGAATTACAGATGAGAATGTATAATACAAACATTGCAGCTGCCCTAAGAAAGTATGAGTTTTTGACTATTGATGTCTTCCCTTGAGACTTGGAAAGCTCACCCAAAGATGTGAAGTAAGGACTAAGGAGCTCAAAGGCTTTTGTTGAATACTTGAGTAACTACATACACCTTGTTTTACCTTCTTCCCACGAGAATACTTCTTTTGGTAAATACATAATTTCCCTAATGGACTACCTTTCATACGTAGTCAAAATGTAACAAAAGGAGCCAATAATGGTACATAATTAGGAGATTGGTTGGAGAACCGGTAAAGTCAAAGGAGAAAGCCTATTGTGGCATTGAAAACGCTTAACTTTAGAATTTTGGACCCTAGGTCCTCTGGGTACACAAGAAACAAGATGTCTGACGCAATTTCTAAAAAAACTTGATGCTACAAGCTACTGCAAGGCAGCAAGAATTGTTATTGTTCAATTTTTAACAAAAGACATGTCTTGCTGCCTCTGCAATCCACCTCCCAAGCTGCATCTCAGATACACCAGTAGCAAATAATCTCATCCTTAGAAAAAACAGATGTGTAGCCAGCCTTCTTCAACAAGATGTTACAATGCCTCCAACACACCCAGCAAGTCAATTTTCTATGTAATCTCTAACCTAATACGTATTTGTGATGAGAAAGTTCTTGGCTTACAACAATAATACATTAGGCTTCAGAAGAAGTAGGAAAGCAGAGAGCCAAGTCATTTAGCATCTAATTTACAACCTGTAGGCTTTAGTAGTCTGCATCAAATTATGACTGCTTGTGAGTTGAGTTGCTCTCCTCTCAGATTTTTTGTTGTCGAGGAAAAATTGAGGGCAATTTTTTCGCTTAGTTGCTTCTTCTTCTCATTGGAAGATTGCAAAGCCAGCATACATAGTAGCAATAAGCTACTGACCCAGAAAATAAGGGAAAATAAGCCTGTATACAAGATGCAAATTGACATGCAAAGCCCATTTTTCAATGATGATGGATCATATGGATGAGCCTAAGAGGCTCATTTATCTTGCGGAAAATTGAAAATGTGTCTGTCGAGTATCGATCCATATTGCAAAATCGAAAGGAACTTCCACGTGTATAAAAAGACATATTAGAAAGAATTCAAACTGCACTCTTGTCGTTTCTAAGGCCATTTGAGCAAAGAATTTCAGTAGAAAAAAGGCACAGATTTTTCTACTGGGCAATTATAGGGAAAGTTTTGCTTAGAAACAAACAGAGTTCGTTGCACTTGGAATTTTTACGAGTGCAGCAGCAGCAGACAAATAAAAAATTCTAAGTCTCAAGTCTTAAAAAGTTTTAGAATGAGAGGCCAGTGTTTGCTCGTAAATCTTCATCTTTCACTCCAAAATTTCCCCAGAGATATGAAGTGTCCAAAAATAGATTTTCTTACCTGAATCGAGGGATCCAATTGTGTGAGAAAATGAAGGTAGGAATCCAGGTACTTGGCCAGTAACTCTTTGGCCATATTTGAAGTGTAGAGATCGTCCTCCAAGTAGGGATATTTCTCGTCAATTTCTTCTTTGAGACTCATGCGATAAGCTAGTCCACAAGCGTGAAACTTGGCTAATTCCGTTAATGCCAACAAAACCTCGTCATGGTTCAGCTTGGTTTTGAACCAATCTTTGGAGGAAAATCCCTTTTCCGCTAAGTCTTCAATGACTAACACACTCTGATCTCGTACGTTAAAGGTGGGTGAGGTGCCCAACAGTGTTTTGGTCCCTTCTTCTGAGGTTTCCGTCGTCTCAGTGAATCCGTGATACAGTTTAGGAATATTCAATTGGATAGGATTTCTGGGAAGTCTTTCGGTGATGAAAGTCTGCAAGTCCCGCAGCAATTCGTGGTAAACTTTGACTTCGTGCTCCAGAGTGCGATTTCTCCTCACCATTCTTTCGAATTTGGCCGTTTGTTTAGGAGGCACTTTGACAAAAAGGTGGTGGATTTTCGCGGGAGTGGGACTTTTCTCACGTTGAATATCAAAGACTTCGTCAGATGAGGAATTTTCGTTGTCATCTTCTATCGTTCCCGGTTCCTCAATCTTAGGTGGAGGATCGGGAACATCGACCATGATTTTGTAGGATGTGCTCAACACACTTTGATTGCCGCTGCTACTGAAAAATCAAGAAAAAAACACTTGTTAGATGCCGCTTTGTACATATATTCCACGTGTCGTACGTGTCCTCAATGACACACCGCGCGGCACACCCGTGACTAGATTTCTTTATCTTGTCTTTGGGTTTTCTTCAGATTCTTTTTGAAGTGCACTTCTTTTCATCAAGATATCAGCTGTGCATTGATCTTCCAAAAATTCCAATGTAATTAAAGGATGTGGTATCGGAGAACGTAATCAAGTTTGTTTCTAAAGGATGATCTACGGGATCTACGGTAATCTTTTGTTATCGACAGACGATACGAATGTCGAATACTATAGCATGAGTAGGGTCGGTAAATTACCACCAAAGTTTTCTTAGAAACATTTCCCAGGGGAAATAAGAAGCTAAAGGTTGGTTCATTAAGAGCTAATTAGTAATTACACTGTCGTCATTCTCTTTGATTGACATTAATATAAAGAAATGAAAGAAACTTTACTTTTTGTTTAGTTAGGGTATCAGTAGAAATGATTCATAATGATTGATTTGTAGCATACTAATAAGTTTCTTAGAAAATCTATGGCTTCATATGACGAGTATCCTGAGCGCGAGTGCAGTTCTTCAGTAAAAAACGCTTGAAAGGTCACCTGTCGAGCATGAACCTTGAAAGACTCCAACATCAAATTACTACCTTGAATCATAGAAAAATCCAGGCTAGCGGCAATAATTCTACCTACCTGCCGCCGGCTGCCCCAAAAAAGTGGAACAAAGAACTGGTCAGCAGTGCCAACATATTTGCAAATCGTTGCAAAAAATGTGCGAGCACAACCATTATTGAAAGAAAAACTTTTTAGGCCAAGGCAAAACTTATTTTCTTTTGTGTACTTTGCAGGAGGTCTAAATTGACCGCATGCGTGACATACGCCAAAGAACGAAACGTCAAAACCGGCAAAAACTAGTAAAACCTAATCCCCCAACCTCGAATTGAAACTTTCATGCATGATGAAATGTCTTTGAAAGGTCATTCGATTCAATAATAATTCAATTCTTACCCTTTAGAAGGTGCAGTTTCATCTTCCGGTGATCTGGCCATATTGATAGAAAAGTTTTTGATTTTCGGCGCTTCAAAGTCTGGATGATGACTTTGGTAGTACTGTTGCATGACAAACTGGAGCCACTGCAAATCGAAATCCGTTGCGCTCGCCGGCGCGTACCAAACTTGACTGAGGGTTTTTTGATCGGCCTCCGAGACTGAAACAGTGGGAATCGAGAAAGCTGCTGACGCTTCCTCCTCGTGCACCGACGTCGACGAGGACACAGACACCACTGGAATAGGCCAGGCGGAGGTAGTGGATAACGCAGAGTCGGTCCGGTCCGCCATCTTCCTGCTTGTTCAATTTAGGCTCGACACGAGGGTCTTGATGTTGTCGGTCTTTGACGCCGCCAAAGGCCGTTTACAGCTAAAAATGAAGGACAAAGAAAGATAGAAGAGAGCTTTCTTGTAGCCTCGTTTCGCTTATGCGTCGTTAGTAGGCCAACATAGGGTACATGCACGAGCCTTCTACGCCTTTACGTTGCTTGAGGTGAAGGCATTTGTTGCTTATTCAGCGCAAGGATTGGCGCAAATGTCACCCAACCTAGCCTATCTCTCTTTTTAATTTCCCCTCTTTTTGGTTCTCTTATCATTTCCCGTATTTTAACATTGAACTAAAAGAATTTAGGAACATTCTGCGTGCTTAAAAATAAGCATATAGATTTATTAAAGCATTCGTTAAAAATATGTATTCATGAATATTGAAAAATTGACTTTTCTCATGCATGCAGCAGCAGGATATTCCGTAGTCAATTTCCGATACAAAAGAATGAAGAGGATTGAAGTAGCGAGTGAAGCTAAGCCTAAACTATTTTGCCCATACTCACTCACTATTGCGTCAATATTTTTCCCCGTGGACTTATCCGTACTGCCAAGTCATACCCGTCTACACAGTGTTTGAAAATCACAGAAAAAGTCTCATTCAACATTGCGAGCGAAGCGAGCTACATTTACATTTTGAGTAGACAAAAGTTCATTAAAAATGCCAAAAATGGTCAATTTAGCGAGGTTTTGAAAACCTGAAGTTTGCGGTCAAACAGTGTTACCAGACAGTTCAGTTTTAATTGGACAAAAATTGGTGGAAAATGCCAAATTGAAAAACTCAAATGAGACATATTGGATGATTTTCAAACACTGTGAGCAGGCAAACGAAAGCACAAAAAAAACGTTCTAAGAACTGTCGGAATACTTGATTCTGGATGTAGCGATACATAAACCAATATTTAATGGGAGGCTTTTACACTCCATTCATACAGCAGCAGGAGAGAGCAGACTGAAAAAGCTCGTAAAATACACCATAAAAGATGGTAAAGAAAATGTGAGCAGGCCTACTGGGCAATTTTGGTTTTGCCGTCAAAGTCCACTTAAAAAAAGAAGAAGGGTGAATGAAGCAAGGGCTGATTAAAAAGTTGCAAAAAAATGCATCGATCCCACTTCGCTGCTTCTTCTATGTTGTTGTCATAAAAAATACCACAACAATCCATTAATGCCTTGCCATTCATTATCCGGTCAAGATACCCAGGGAAAACTGCACTTCACTCGTTCTTATCGCAGCAATGCAATCAAAAATGGCTTTCCTATCAAATTAGTAGGATTTTTTATAGCCAAAAGCCTCCTTTGACATTTCTGGCAATAATGGATCTAATTTCGGTCCTAATTTCAGCTGTCTGAAACAGTTGCAGGTTGGTCTGATTTTCAATTGTTCCTTTTCCTACCGGGAATGACATTTCCGAGGGTAGTAAGTCAGTTTAAAGGTAAACAAAAGTTCTTTCGGCTGCTCCTAAAAAGAGGCTGAAGAAAGCCAGGAGAGATCTTCTGGCTGGTCTTTGCCTTAATGCAATTTGCCAGTTGGAGGTCAGCATTCTTTGACATATCTGAAGCCCTTGCTTTGAAGTATAGATTTTGGAGAATACGGTTGGTTTCCAGACAGCAGCGAAGAGGCATGAGCATTGAGCAAAGCATTCTGTAATGGCCTTGGAGATTTGGATCTCTCAAAAGCTTGGCCGACAGCCACATCAAGGCTGCTATATCAAGCGTTCCTTCCGAACTTTAATCGTACATCAACATATTCATGGAACATGACTGGATTGTTTACTACCCCGTTATGCTGCTTTGCCAAAAACAAGAACGAACACAAAAACTGTTTTGACAGACCCCATCAAATGCCGCCACGTTGACATCTTTCTGCCAAATCCATTTTTGACAGTAGCATCCGAACAAATAATATGGACACTGTCTTTTTTAGTGTTTAGGCCTGTCTGCTTGATGCTGCGCGCTTGTCTTAGAAACTGACGGATTGCGGCTTTCATTGGGTGCGGCGCGCAAGGCAACAACACTACTGCCACTGCAACTCTTGATGTATGGTCGAATTTCATGCATCTGGAAAAGAAAAAGAAATGGAAAGCACTCAAAAGGCCAACGAGAAGAGTTGTATAGCATGCATGAGTTTGCTCCGCAACTCTAGGGAATGTTTAACATTTTTCCACTTCTAAAAAGCACTCTTCACAATGTTTGAAATTCACCAACCCCTGGCGACGATAGAACTGAAGCCTTAAACTTCGCGAATGAGACATTTGGAGTCATTTTCAAACACTGTCACTTTACACCGTGGCGGCACCGACCATTTTTACAATCCAATTTCCAATGTATTTTTGTGGAAGGCCTAAGAACTCAATTTGCATAAAATGGTGGTCTTCTTTTAAAAGCGACGGTCAGAGATCAATTTTGTAGAAGTAATGGAAAAATGGTAGTATGCTGAGCTGGGTGTGCTTACCTCGAAAATGAAAATCCCCAGAAATAAGTTGGCCTTCTTCTTGCTTGGGTCCCTCGAACACGTGTTGCCCCGTGAATAATGGCATCCTCATTAAAGCAAATTCTAAGCGCGTACTAACTCGACGGTGGCGGACCTTCTTGGCTTTTCTAAATAAGAAAAAAAAAGGAAAAAAATTGTATTTTGAGCTCAGATGGCTACTACTCTTGTCAAAAATAACAAGATTGCATGAAGAGGCTCCTTTAGAGAGCAGAAGTAGTAGAAGGGGTCTTGCATTTCCAGAATATGGAAAAAAGTTCGCCTTCGGCGAAAAACAATCGTAGTTGGTCTGCTGCTTTGAAGTAGAACTAAGGCAATAGAGATAGCATGATGGGACCTGGTCATCTCTTGATGGGAAAAGTCTTGTCATGACCTTTCAGGTCTTTTGGTTTTTTGCTTCCATTCTTCTCTCTAGGGTTTCCAAAACATCAAGAAAATCAAGTTAGATACTTAAGTTAATCAGGTCAACCCAGGTAGGAGCCATCAGCCTAAATCAGCAATCTAAATAAACCTCCGAGACCTCTGAGATTTCGTATTAGCGCCCTCTACAATTTTTGTAATCCCAGCTTGTTTATTAATGAAAGAAGGAGCTTCATTTCACAACAAAACAGCTTAGCTCAGTGTTTGAGTGGAGGACTGTTAAACTAAGGGTCCGCGGTTCGAATCCCACACTGGTCGAAGCTTTTTACGGAATTTGGTCTTAGAAAAATTTCTCTTATTTCTTGGCTGCTCAGTTTGCAGCACCTCATTTCCAGATGGTTATCCCCTGGGTCAACCTATTTTTAGTTCAACAAGATTCAAACTCCATTTTGGAAGTGGTTTTCTTCCTTTCTTCTTTTAAGGTTCCATAGAATTTGTCGTTTCAAGTTTTCCATTTCTATATTTATTGTCACATGGGATTTGTCCAGGTTTTTGACTTATGGCGCCAGGCAACGTCGCTCGTAAGGCGGCCAACTGTACTGGGAAATAGGATCCCTTTTTTGTACAACCAGAGAACGAGTATTATTATCGTCTGCATGAATACAGTGGGCCTTAAAAAGGCTCTTTGAAGAAGACTGATCCATGATCCAATTTCACTTTGCCTTGCAGTTCCGGAAATCGAAGTGGTGGATGACCGTGACAAAAAGACGGCGGAAAAGTATTACAAGGGAGGCAGTACCATCGAGCTGAAGTGCATTGTCAGGCAAATTGTAGGCGAACCACCAGAATACATTTTGTGGCATCATGAGGACAGGATGCTCAATTACGATACCGAACGAGGAGGAATCAGGTACACTATTATTATAAGCAAAAAGTTCTTTACTTTTCCAGTAGTACGTAATTGGAAGTGCATTGAACAATGAACAGTAAAAGTTATCTTATGTAATTGAGCTCCATCCCCCTTTCATCTTCTCAAATCTGGAGACTCTTTAGAGAAAGCTTTGGGATTTTTGAAGCTTTTGTCTGACTTTAGGACATAATTCACAAGGCCCCTAAATGTCATCAAAACGTTTAAAAATCGACCAAAAAAATTTATTTCAATTTTCACGACAAAATAATATTTGAAATTTGTTTTCCTTGGAGTCAAAATTCAAATATTTAGATTTTTGTTGAAAAATGAGATCCTCTTCGGTGGATTTTGAAACAGTGTGAAAGATGCATCTTATCTTGAATTTTATTGCAGCGTGAAGACGGATCTGCTGAAGGATGGAGCCATTAGTCGACTTTTCATTGCTTTCGCTTCCAAACGCGACTCAGGAAATTACACTTGCAGCATGAGGAACGCACAAGCATCCGTTGTTGTCCATATCCTGGATGGTAAGTTTTCAAAAATTAAACTGTATTTTTCAATACCAAAGGACAAATCTTCGGAGAGGAAGAAAAACTGTTAGAAAAGAGATGTGAAAATGACAAATGGCGGTGTGATAAGATGTTGCCAAAAAACACGAAGAGTTAACTACCGATCCTACCTATTAATCATTGATCCTTCTCCATTAGAAAGTCAGCATCCTTTAGCCAGCAGTAGCATCATTTTGTAATACTTTTTCCTCCTTTCTTCACTTTTTCACCGTGAGAGTACTCTCGCACGGTCCTACAATTTTGAAAATTGTTGTTGGGTTCTTTTAAGAAAAGAAAAGACTTTACTCAAAGTGACATTTAAAAATCAGAGTAAGTAATATTTCCTCAAAAAACTCAAAACGTTCCCAAAAGTCATTAAAAGTCCCAAAAGTCTCAGAAAGTATCAAAAGTCTCAAAAAGTCTCTAAAAGTCTCAAAAAGTCCCAAAATGTATCTAATATCACGGTCACGTACTGAACGCCTTTTCAGTCTAGTTTATGTGTGGAAAGTACAACTAGGATTCCACAATTATTCCAGAGTCTTTTTCTTCTGCTATCTTTTACTGATTAGCATTGAATTATCGTTCCAGCCTTGCAGACTTTAGGATTATAAAATCACAGTGTCTGCGAGAGATAGAGAATGAGAGAGGAGAAATGAATGCAGCTCATTAAAGTGGGTCCTTCACTGCATGAAAAAAAACTTTGGGTGATGATGGTGGCCGCCGGGGGATTTAAGATTAGGCAAATATTTGACTTTTAGTCGGCGGTAGCGGCCGCCTTTCTTGCTGCTACAATTATTTGTCATCTCCCTTTAATTTGAAAAGTTTTTGATGATGGATTTTGTATTTTCAGGTGAGAATCCTGCGGCAATGCAAACCGGTACATCCCATCGGATGCATTCGACAGCTCCGTTACTTTGGTTGTTCCTCATGCTCACCATCACGCAGTACCTAATCCTTAACCCTTGAAGAACCAATAAACCTTGTAAATATTTCATCGCCGGTGATAATTTAGAAGAAAAGCTAAAAACGATTTCCGTTTCCGGAAGATCCGACATCCTCCATGACTATTACAGCTGCAACATTTCCGTTACTAAGGAAAGTTCAAAGTTCACTGATGTGAACGAAGTTTTGAGAAACTGAGCTGCTACTGAGAATCTGAGGACACAAGGCCCATTTCGGGCCCAATTGTGCTTGTGTTCACCCCTTAAATCACCACCACTACCACCCAAAATCTAGAATTTTAGAAGACCAATTTCAAAATGCATTTTTTTTTTCTGTTTAATTTTTATCTGATATTATTATGATCTATAACAGAATATTATAAATCCATAGAGTTTTTTTCGAGAGAATACATGAAAAATAAATGATACACGTGACTACCTTCTAAAGAGCCTTTTGAATATAACATCTTGGCCTTTCATCTCTTCAGCATGTTTCGTGTAATCAAGGTCACTAAACCATCATAGCCTGTTGGAGTCTAAGGTATATTATGAGTCTGCATTTTCAGTACCACAACGTACAGATGAAGAAGAAATCCCTTTGTGATAAGCACATCAATCATGAGTTTTGATTGACCCTACTAGATCTCTCCAAAGTCCAAGTCACTTCAGGAAGGAGTTTGTAGAACAAAGATTGATGATCATATTTTTAAAGGTATCTTGAAGTGGCCCTGTTATGAAGGTGATAATGGGAGACTTTTTCTAAACAAGGAAGTCCCTTTCTTCAAAGGACCTTAGCAAAGCTGCCCGCATGACAACATTCATGCACCCTGCGGTAGCAGCAGAATACTAAGACCATCCTCAATAGTTGGGCGGGTATGTACTGTAGTAGTATCATGATCATCATCAAACTGTCTTCTCCCCTCCTCCCCCTCTTATAATATGTAGATGAGCGAATTCCCCACTTTATACACATAGTACAAGCGCGCAGTACTGCTTAACCCACTTTCCAATGTAAGTGGACAATTTTGCATTACAAAAGCAGCCCTAGAAATGGAGCGGTGTAGAGAAAGCTAAACATTTCTTCTTGGGAGCCATTAGGGTCTAGAAGCTCGGAGACTTCACCAAATCAACTTGTGCACATGGTCAAAAGGCCTCCAAAGGTTTCCCTTCTCTAGTGGTACCACACATGCTTTTGCTAGGAAAATGTATGGAATTCCCAACTTCATTTGTAAGCTGAAACGAGGACAAATTGGATTCGATCCGTAGACTATCCAGTTTCTTATTTTCTTTGAATATAACCCTGACTTTTACATTTTTTAAATTGTTTAAAAAAAGGTATATTATAGTTTATTATAGTTTATCAAATACATAGTACAGATTATGTTGTAGTTTGTATGAGTTGTATTATGTTTTTTTGCTAGATGATGTAATCTGTAGCGTGATTTTCTTGCAGAACGTATCAGTAGACCCCTCCAATGAGCTTCCTTTCAGCCTGAAATGTGATACAAAACGCCCTATGGAAACCTTTTATTTTTCAATGCATTCAATGATTCATACCTCTTGATTTATGTATCTTTTTGGATGATCTACCAGCAAAAGGTTCATGATAAAGTTGAGGAGAACACTATTTGTTTCTGCCGTAACTTCGTTCATATTCCTCACTTGTGGTCCGTCGTTTTCAGCTTCAGTTGAGTGATCTGTTGCTCCTTCCTCCCTTAGTACATGGGCATTAGTGTAAACGAAAAGGGCAGCAATTGAATACCAACAAAGGGGCAATAACGTCATTCTGCTCCTTTTGTACTTTGTGTACTTCTCTCTTCAGTCAGTAACTGCACAAGATACACTAGCAGGTCTTAGACACTAGAAGGGTTTTTGTGCCTTTTCAATGTTGTTACATTACATATATGATAAAAACCCTGTTTATTTACTTGTTCATATTAATTGCGCGCCTCGGTGCTGACGTGTTTTAATGATAGATAATACTTTGTAATTGCAGATTACGGAATGAATAATGAAGGCACTAAATATTCGTAAGTAACAGTTCTAAATAAGTAGAACCAGCAAAAAATTATTTCTTCAACTTTTTCCTTTTTAGCGCGCGCGTTCTTGCAAAAAAGTATATTTCTTTCACAGAAGCCTGCCTGGCGGCAGTCACCGTCTGACAAGTAAGGTGTAATTAGAAAGGTGAAGTAGCTATAATTCACCAAAAATGTGTTAATTAAGGCTTTTTTCACATTTCAAAACGGATAATCAACGTCTCGTTGCAATTGATAATTAATGTTAGTGGTTTTCTTTCAAACTTCTTTCAATAGGATTCATTTGGAAAAGAGTGGATTTTTTTTAGGTCAAGGGGATACTATCCGATAACTTTTCACCTACTTCCAAGTTTATATTGAAAATGTGGACCTCTCCTTCTCATATCCATATTCCCTCTTGAACTCCAGCCGCCCCTCTTTTCCTTAGCTTGAAATTGAAAATTAGATGGGGGATGGAAAAGTAGTTCGGTGGTGGCCCATGAATGCTTTAGTATAAGACCAGAATGTAGCATTTTCTTACAGTACAGTTCTTACAGTCGAGTCTTGTAAAGTGGTCTTTAAAAGGTTTTTACGTGATAAGAAGGCCATAAACTGTCAATGAACGAACGGCAGAAGCACAAAAAAAAAACCGCTACAAAAATTAGAGCAAAGAATTTTGAAGATTTTCCAGCATGCCACATTTTGTATATCACAACCTGTACCGCCGCACCTGCCCGTATATTTACCCCAGGGGTCCCTTCGGCCCCCTTATTGAAGAAACTACATTTTCAATATGAAAAGTACTTGTAAGACGAATTGTGACATCTGTCACAATAACTTATGAATTTGCTCTACTTTTAGCTGTCAAAACCAATGAAATAAATGTTTCCCCAAAGTACTCGCAAAAACAAACAGTATTGCGCGACTCTTTTGATGAAATACTTCTACCTACTTGTATTATTCAATTTGGCCTTGTGCTAATTACGTCAAAAGGCCATTCGTGAAAGTGGATATGTCTAATCCTCTTTTCATGTCATCTAGATCATTTTGATTAATATTTAATCTTGCACTTGAAGCCTAACGACATAATGGAGTGAAAAGCCAACTGTTCGCATGCCTTTAATTAAAGAACATGACTGCAGGAGTATTAAAAGCCCTGAATTGCATTTTCTTTGTAGTAAAGTAATGCCAGTCCTCGTTGCTTTGCAACTACAACTTGCCGGCGCCCCGACTTTTTTTAATGATTCCAGAAAACTACTGCTGCTTTTATCAGATAACACTGCTAGAATTAGTTTCGTTAGTAACATAACTCCCTTTCTAGTTGACTTTTGCAACGCGCTGCTGCTGCTTTTCTGCATTTACCAGATCCAGTTTAACCCATCTGAATGGATGGAGAAAGAAGGGGAGAAGGCTTGGCTTATAGGGGATCGATAGCAGCCCAGCCACATTTTTCTATAAGATGAATTACATTTGGGCCTCCGCCATACTCCTTATCCGCTTTGTTGTCTGGTGAGTGGTCGTTTTGAAATCCGGTGGCCTCCGTTTCCACACACAATTTGATGCTGCCCAAAGTTTGGTTAGGTTAGGTGAAGTCGTTTTGGGGCATGATAATATTTGGAGACAAAAAAAAGTCTTCTACGAGTAAGGCCATCTTATCGAAGCCTAAAGCTCTTGAGATTTTCTTTCTTTCCGCTACCACCACAGTTATATCCCTAGATGCTAGCAACGCAACGCAACGCGGACGGACGGACACAAACTGCATGTACTACATAGCTTCAGCTGCTGTGAAGAAGGAAACCTTAGGGAATACACAACAATACATATATACATACACAGTTAGCTCTGACCTTACATACACCAACTAACATAACAAAAGCTTTCGAACTTTGAACAGTATATCCAATTTATACATGTCATGTTGCTTTCACTAGCTGTTTTTGTGTGTGATGGTAAAACTTTGTGAAAAACTATTTTGCCAAAGTGATGTAATAGTAAAGGAAAAGTTTGTTAGAAAAGTCGATAGACGCCGCGCAAAAATTAGTCTGGCGGTTATGCTGTAATACCAACAAGTAGGGTGCCCGTGTTTTCACAGGTAGAAAAAAAACCTTCCATGATCTTTGATCACTCAAATTTCCAAAGTTTGCTTTGCGCTGCCATCAAAAATTGGACACCTAGACGATTTTTTGAAACACTGTGATCATCGATCTGCCAAAAAATCGAGTTACCCTAATATCGAAGAAGACGCACGTACAGCAATTGACTTTAGGCAGGGCGGGAGGGGGCCTAAAGTTGACCATGTTCACTAATGAACATGGTGTATGGTTTCCGTGGTTTCCTCTGCTTACACTAGGTGTACCCTTGTAGCTAATCTAAGTTGCGGATTTCCTAGTAGCTTACATGGAGGCACCACCGATAAATCTCCAGTCTTTTAAAAGCAGCGCAGGCAAAATCATGCGCAAATTCAACCATTTTGTTGTTTAGTTCTACCAAGGTCTTTGTCAAACTTTGTTTATCTTTTATCAAAAATCGCCACAAGTTTTTGAGCCTTTTGTTTGGTGAGTCAACAAAGCCAACTGAAGCTTTCTCAACAAGTAACGTTAGAGCTAGAGGGAAAGAGAGGATGATGAAAATGTATTGACCAGCTAAAGTACGAGATTTGCATGGCTGATGTCCCAATCGTGCGTTGGGTCGCGAAAACGTAAACACTTCCATTACTCATTTTGGACAACCACATCATTGCGAAAGATGGACTTTATCGATTTGTCGAGGAGAGGAACACTTTACTAGCCGACCTAATATAACACACTGTTCGAAATCTTCATTTTTTGTCCAAAAATTCAACTTTGATCTCCCTAGAAAATTGTCGATTTTTTGGGTGAAAAACTCGTGAAAATGTTGTGGTTTTGGACTTTTTAGCTGTTGACAACTTTGATTTCACGAGAAAAATTGTCAAAAAAAATTTGGGTGAAAAACTCGTGAAAATGTTGGAGTTTTGTCAAAATTGAATTTTTGGACAAAAAATTGACTTTTCGAATAGTGTGTATAACACGATTCTTTTTTCACAGTGCTTGTAAGTCACCAAAAAATTTGTTTGTATTTTTTGTGCGGCCATGATTTTTAGCATTCTCCATCATTGCGGAAGATGGATTATATTGATCGCGCGCGTGTAGAATGTAGTACAGCAGCGCAAAGGACTTTTTCCTTTTATTCTGGTGGTCAAGCATGAGATGACATTGTCGGCCTCTTTCCACTTGGCCAATTTCAGCCACATACATCATCATGGATTGCTCTGTCGTGAGATCTAGTCTATTGTCGTAAATTGGCGGATTTTTGGCGCAATACATAGTTACGTACTTAAAGTATACCTTTTGATGCAGAATGCAAGCTTTCTTTTTTTAAGGTGATAATTAGCGCAGTCATTAGTGATGACGTTTTGCATTGTAGAATTGACAGCAAAAATTTTATTCGACATGACGGAGAATGGCATTCTGAATATTGAAAGCCTTTTTTGATTTAAAAAGTTTGATTTTCAAACTACAAGCGCGAGCAAAGGTTAAAATAGTTTAAAAATCTAAGAATTTTGGGAAATCTAAGAAGTTTGAAATTTTAAGACTTTCGAAAAGCTAAGAATTTTGAAAAACTAAGAATCTTGAAAATCTAAGAAAAGCGTAAAATAACGCAAATTGGAGAAAAATGCTGAAGAACAACAACAACAACAAGTTTTTAAAGATGTAGAAGCGCGAGCAGCTATAGCTCGCGCTTAAAAATAGATATATAGAAGCGCGAGACGCAAATACTCACCTTTGCTAATTCAATTTCGACTTGTCTTTTGTCTCCAATTGAAGCTAAATAAAATGGTGATTCAGGTAAAATGAAAGGTGACATGACAACAAAAGAAGCCAAAGGAATGACTGAAAATCCCACAAGGTATCTCCATCCCAATTCGGGCATAACAGCCCAAGCTAAAAAGGCTAAAAATAGGGCACCTAAAGCCCAAAAAAATGATAAGGTCATCACAGCTCGTCCTCTGACGTGAGTTGGCATATATTCGGCGTAAAGTGTACAAGCCTGAAATAAATACAGAAAAAAATTAATCATTTTCACGTAATTCACAAAGTTTTGAAAATCACCAAAAAATGTCTCATTTGAACTTTCAATCGCGGGAGACAATATTGAACAATGGACAAAGATGAAAGATTGGACAAATTCAAAAACGGACAAAATTGTAAAATTGGACAAAATTGAAAAATTGGACAAAATTGAAAAATTGGACAAAATTAAAATATTGAAAGTTGGACAAAATTGAAAAATTGAAAGGTGGACAAAATTGGAAATTGGACAAAATTGAAAATGGGACAAAATTGGAAATTGGGACAAAATTGAAAAGTTGGGACAAAATTAAACTTTGGACAATATTAAAAATTGGACAAAATTGAACATTGGACAAAATTGAAAATGGGACAAAATTGAATTTGGACAAAAGTAAAAAATGGAGAAAATTAAAGGCTAAAAATTGGACAAATTTGAAAAGTTTGATAAATGGTGAGAGAAGGAGAACGAAATAGATTTGTAGATGCTCGCGCATAGATATTTATCACAGCAAAAAATCCTCAAAAACCCTTAATTAAGAAAAATGAAAAATGTTTGATGAAGAAATACTTCAAAGATGCACTTTTGCCCCACGTGATGACTTCTGATAATCTTTTCAACTTCTTTTTCATGGTTAAAAGTTAACGGAAAATTATCAGATACAGAGTCAATCTCTAATTTGAAGCTGCTTTTGCTAACACACTGTTTGAAATCTTCATTTTTTGTCCAAAAATTCAACTTTGATTTCCCGAGAAAATTGTCGATTTTTTTGGGGTGAAAAA
>LT727947.1:130522-209884 GCA_900157175.1 Oithona nana
TTTTTATTGTTGAGTTACTGGTCTAACATTCAATTCAGGTTCCGGAATCCGGACCCTTCCCAAAATAGTTGACATCCACGGCATCTGAGCTCGTTCGAGGCCGTTTTTCGAAAAATGTGAATTTGACATTTTTGTTCATTTGCTGTTCTTCAGTTTGGAATTATGTATGTATATAAAAATGGTGTTCCTGATCTCGTAACTCGTTCAGTGATAGAATACTCAGAATCATTATCACAAAGGGATTTGCGTCACAACGTAAATACATATGTGAGTAACATGTCATTCATTCCCCATATATCTCTACTTAACTTAATTGAGGTTACAATGCGCTAATCAGTCGATGTGGAAATGTCATGGCTTCATTATTGTTACTTTGCTTCGGATGCCGACTCCATGATAAAAATTACCAATCCATCAAGAATACAAAATCCTCTCCTGCTAATGGCGATGTGAAAAACTGCAAATGCAAGTTCATCAAAGTCGACCCATACATTAAGCAATACTTGACAAAAGCTGATCAGGAACTACTAGAAGACTACATATCATTAGTCAATTCACACTGTGCCAAAAACCAACATAGGCTTTCAATTTTGACTAAAGAGCAACAAGAAAAATTTCAAGGCTTGATTTTGCAAATCCATATGATTGAAGCTGGTTTGATCTAATAAAATATCTACTTACAAGTCTTACTTTTTTACCTTAGCCAGAAAAAGTTAGATTGCTTTCATTTTGCAGAGACCTTTTATTGATAATGTAAAATCATTTAATCAATTTACTTCGCATCTTCAGGCATCAAATCGAAAATCTTGATAAGATTTATCAAAAGTGTTAATCCGTACATAACCATCCTCACCACCACTTGCATAACTAAGACCATCAGGATTAAAAGCCAAACTATTAATGGGGCCAAAATGACCTTTAAGCCTGGCGAATTCCTCATTTTCATAGACCAAATGGAAAAATCTGGCATCAAATTTGCCAATTTTAGTTGAGGTTGTTGTCACTTCCATGGCCTCCTGACCTCCACCCAACACAACATGTTCATAAAGAGGCGAGATTGCTGCACTGTTGACTGGCCTGTCGGTCTTGTAGGTCTTCAAGCATTCTAAAGAATCGCAATCAAAAAGTTTTGCTGTGGTGTCTTTGGAGGCTGAGATAAACATTGTGCGATCAGGAGACAATTGCATATCCGAAATTGATTTTCCATGATCACTGACCATATTCACTTTTTGCCTTTCGCCCAAGTCCCATTGGACAATATCACCATTTTCATGACCAGTAATGAGTTGTTTGTCCAGATCTCCCCAAACTAAAGAAGTTACTTTAGGACCTTTGGCTGGGATAGGTATCGTAACCATGGAAGTGTCTGATCCGGATCCAAAGTTATTGACATCCACAACGTGAATGACACAAGGTTGGCCCATTTGCTTATCGGTGGTGAAGGCAATTTTGTCGCCTGAATAAGAGAACTTACAGGTTCTCACTGCGGATTTGGTATCCACTCGATTCAACATTTGACCATTTGACACATCCCATAGCCTAAAAAAAATATGTCAAAATTAAATGTAAACAAATTCTTCGACTTGACGGGAAATTATTGAAACATTTTTGTTCAACTCAACAAGAAAAGTACCTGATTGTATTATCAGCAGCTCCAGATAGAAAATGTTGGGTTTGCCAATCAACATCTAAACACCAAACAGCGCCTCCATGGCCGTCGTAAGTGCCCAAACGCTCACCATTGATGGAATACCAAACGTTGGGGTGCTTATCCTTGGCGCAGGAGAAGAGAAGGTCACCTTCCCGGTTGTAACAGACTTGAGTAATGGACTTTTCGTGTCCATGCAAGCTAATCGGCTTCATTTTGTATTTTTCTGTGA
This sequence comes from Oithona nana, assembly GCA_900157175.1. Classification (NCBI taxonomy): domain Eukaryota; kingdom Metazoa; phylum Arthropoda; class Copepoda; order Cyclopoida; family Oithonidae; genus Oithona; species Oithona nana. Next base: position 132,403 of record LT727947.1, read on the forward strand.
AAAATCCAAACTGTTATTGTTTAGCGCGATTTAGCGTTACCTTAGTAACTCATTCATTATTAGGGCCAAAAATTTGTAAAAAGAGTCAAATTTTCACATTTGTGACTTTGTAATGTGCATAATGGAAGCTGAGCCGGGGCCAAACACGTGTACGGCACTCGACCACTCAGTACTATGCACAAAATTTTCAATGAAAACAATAACAAAAAAGTTCGTGAAAACTGAAAAACTTGGAAATCTATAATTTTGACGAAAAACTCGTCAAATCGGTGTTTCTGATAATTTGACGGAAAAAAATCAAAATGGCGGAAAGAGTGCAACAAGATTTGGAATTGATGCTCACAGAGCTTGAGCAAATGCAAAGAGTTGGTCTTCTAAGTGCCGAAGAAACCAAAATGGTGATCAAAAAGCGTAAAAGATACGAATACAAAATGCAAAAACAAACGAAAATCAAAGAAGACATCCTTGCTTACATTCAATACGAATGCAGTTTATTGGACTTGATTGAATTACGTCGTGACAAAATTGGATATTTGCACAAGAAAAACGAAATTGATGATGCCATTGCTAAACGGATCCATAAACTGTTTAAGATCACCGAGCATCGATTCGGTCATGTTGACGAAAAAGTCTGGATCACACATTTAGGTAAAGATAAGATAAATACCAGGTGGTCCAACAAGTTTTGGACATTAATCTAGCGAAAAATGTCAAAATTTCATGAATACTTTAGGATTCTTACAACGAATGCATTGGAAAGCCGAATGTGGCAAAGTTCTCAAACGTTTTACACAAGCCTCCGGAGGCCAAAGTGAGGATGTCTGGATTTTTGCCTCCAGATTTCAAGATCAACAAATTGGTTTATCTCGAACATTGTTACTTGAAGGTCTTCGATTTCATCCGGAATCCATCAAAATCTACCGTGAATACTTCATGTTGGAAATCGGATTTTGCAAAGACATCAAAGCCAATCCAGAATTGGGTGAAGATCTGGAAGATCCTCAAGCAGTGTCTGACGGTGAAATTGTCAAAACAGTCTTTGAAAAGGCTTTAGAAACGACACAAAGTCCCTTATTTGCTGCTGAAATGTTGACTTTTGTACAAAAATCCAAATTGTATAGGTAATGTTCAATTTTACTTCAGTTAATGACAGTTTTGGACACAAGATGGCGTTTGGTAATTTATACAGAAAATTAGCGTTTAGTTTACATTTCAAATACTTTCCTGCTGTTTGTTTACAATTTATATTTTGAATATCGGTTTATGGATATTGCGGAACGGCGGAGCAAGTCTCGGAACCATCGGAACTCTAGTAAATCGAAATTTGTTGGTTCCGCAATTTCCGTAAAAAAATTAAAAATTGGAAGCTCCGCAATTTTCGTATTATATACATCGCGGTACGGTGCCAACTACTTAGATTTCCATTTTTATAACGAGTTATGTACTGTAGGGTGACTTGATTTTCTCAGATCAGGGAGCGCAATTGATAGCATAATTTGGTACTGATCAATGTAATGCTATGCTAAAAATATTACATCTTACTCTACGTCATCTATAGATTATTTTATATGCAAACCAATATAGAAGATCTGAACATATTGTCACATTGTGGAAAGATCACTTTATATATAGATCTGACGTACCTTTGGAATACACAGTGTGTATTCCAAAGGTACCAGAGAGGTGTGTATTACACACCTCTCTGACTATAAATTCTATTACAGTGATAAAGTGTAGAAATGTTTTTTAGCTAAACTTGATCTTCTCTTGCAGTTTATACAAAAAATTGACAATGGTTTTCCAAGACAAGTATGCCGATCAAATATCCACATGGACGCTATTGGCAAGTTTGACACTGTATCCGGATCCAAATCAAGAGCGGAGTGTCAAACAAAAATTCCAAGATTGTCAAAAAATTTTGCTACAAGGGTTAGACCAAATTCAAAGTTTAGAATTTGTCCAAGAGGCTTTGAAATTAACCAGACAAATCAGTGATGAACATTCGGAATTGGATGGTCAATGTGGAATTCTTGCTTTCAAAATATTGCAAAAAGGGGATGAATTGGATTTGTTAAATGAGGATTTGAAAGCCTTACTCAATGAATAATGAAATTATAAAAAGTGTTTCCGAGCAAAGGAAAATCTTATCTTCAATACTTCCTTCTGGGAAGTATTGCATTTGAACGTATATTTCAATTTACCGTATTTACTGTAATTAGGGTATAAGCAAACATATCAAAACCCAGAAGCAATTACAATTAGTTCGTGAAAAATGTAGAGCCGATGATCAGCTCTCCATTTTTTAAAAGAACCAACAATATTTCTCGCAATCTTCTTGATCTTGAGAAGAGCAAATCGAGCAAATCCCATTCTATTAGACCTGTTCTTCTGCTAACATCCAATGGAATGGGATTTGCCCTTCTCAAGTCAATGCCAAAATGATCTTCATCATTGTTCTTTTTTAAATTCTTGTTTATCCTTCAAGTAAGATATGGATGCCTTGAAATGGAAGCCCTTTTATGCCTGACATATGATCGTCATGTTGAATGAGTGAGACTTACTATCTTTAGCTTTCGTCTCTGATTGTTAGGCATGACTTGATGCAAAAGCAAAAAGTCCAACGCGAATCCCACTATATGCCAGAGCTTGTCCCAATGGTTATTAATAGAAGTACCCATCTGATCGCTTAAAATTACCAGTAAAAAACGAAGATTTTCGAATATTCCTGTCCTAGGATCCTAAAGCTAGAAACCACCAGTAAAAAACGAAGATTTTCAAATATTCCTGTCCTAGGATCCTAAAAGTAGAACTTACCAGTAAAAAACGAAGATTTTCAAATGTTCCTGTCTTAGGATCCTGTAGCTAGAAACCACCAGTAAAAAACGAAGATTTTCGAATATTCCTGTCCTAGGATCTTGAAGCTACAAATTACCAGTAAAAAGTTTGAAACTTTTCAAACCATAAGCGCGAGCGAAGCTTAGAAGTTTAAATCGAATAGCTGAAAATTTTGAAAAAAATAATGTAGTATGTACTTATGAATTGTAGGCCATTTTAGAAAGCATTGTAAGAGGATGGACACTAATCCTTTGAAGCAAAGCTCTCCACTGAAGTAGATAAATCTTACTTAGTAGACTTAGGAGTACTTCCAAAATAGAAGTAAAACAGAGATAAAACATGAATGATCTGTATCTGCATCAGTGAGTGCCTCACACTTGTCCTCATAGAAGGAAGATATGGAGTTTTACTATCTCACTTCATTTCTTTTCGTTCTTGGAGTTGTCTTAGGATTGATAAGCATTAGTCTTCTAATCATCATCTATAACTACATCAACGGTAAGCCTCTAGGCATGCAAACCCAATTAGACCTCTTAGTCATGGACAATATTAGAGCTTGGACGCTTTACACTGTACTTTCCACTCCTTTCATTGTTCTCGTTCTGTCCGCTGGAGTATTCCATGGAAAAGTTGGATTTCATGTAGCCCAGGTCTTTTTGGGAATTTTTAGCTTCGTAACTCACTTGGCCATTGCTGCTTTCACAGTAACTTTGATCATCAAATGGATTTTGGTTTTCAAATCTTATTGGTTTGATGAGGTGTCTGATGAAAAAGTTTTGAAAGTGAGTAGAATCAGCATGGTGATTTATTCAATCTTTCTTCAACTGATCAATTCAGTTTGGTTGATAGTTAATGATATCAAATTGCCTATAATCAAGCACTTGACCGGAGAAGAGAATCAACCAACGTAAGTTTAAATGTATAATCACTGTGTGTGAAAATCGGGCAAAAAGTCTCATTCTACAAAATTGCCCGCGAAACAAAGAATGTAGAGATGCAAACTTTAGGCGCTAAAATTAAAATACTAATTTGGTTATTTTTAACACTGCGTAAATGATTTTTCCATTGCATCTAGATTTGTTGGTCCAGGGTATGGAACGCTCCTTGGAGTACTCCTCATGTTCATCATATTGGTCCTGTTTGAAGTTAAGAGGCCAGTTGAACAAAATGAGAAGAGGTTCAAAGGAGCAATTTATACTGGTTTTATGGCGGCATGTGGAATGTTCATAATTACTTTTGGGTCCAATTTGGAACTGATTTCCATCGAAAATGTTCCATTGCTAGTTTTCTGCATGCTTCAAACATTGATTGGTATTGTTCAACCTTGCCTTTACATCTTGGGAAAAGACAACCTGAAGGCTTATACTTTAAACTTGTTAGCTATCAAGATTGTGGAACCACTAAGAACATTGGATTATCTCAAAATATTTTCGACCAATTCGAATCAAATTTTGCCGATATAATCACCAAAAACGCATTTTGATTTTCACGCCAAACATTTATTTTTTAAAACAGAATTTTCGGATTTTCAAAACATTGTCAGTTTGAATATTTTTTCTCTATTTTGATTTCAAACCTGGAAAAGAATTGTAATGTTCATGCCAACTTTCAAATACGAAATACAGTTCCATCTCATTTGTCAATACAGTGGAGTGCCGATGTAACGACTGTAAATATGGGCAGTGGGAATAATACCTAGACTGACTATAGGGGATTTGTACCTAATAGACAATTTTTAGCTTTCATCTCTGATTATTAGGCATGACTTGATGGACTCAAGCTCGGATTCAGCATCAGCAGTGACATGAAAACTGGTTTGACAACTATTTTTCATGTAGCTGTAAGTCAACAATGAAGGACAAGGGGATTCTGGATTTGAACCCCAAAGATTCTTATGATGATATTCATGTTGATCCAGAAGTACTTGCGCAGATGCAAAGAATCGGACTCAGAGTTGAAGATTTGGAAGTTGGTTCCGGAATCTCTTTTGAAGAATTACAAGCACTGATTCAAGAAAAAAATCTTACCGAATCAATTCAGAGAAAGATCCGGAATATTTGGAGATTAGTGCACATGTCACAGGTCCAAAGAGTAACGGAAAATCTACAACGACATGAAAGGCGAAGACTTCAAATAGAAAATGAAATTCAACAAAATCAAGCAGCCATCGAAGCAAATCAACAATTATTAGAGTCGGACTCAAGCTCGGATTCTGCATCATCAGTGACTGATTCAGAAGACGAAACCGAAGATGGAAATGATAATGAGTAAAATAAACACAAGAAGAAGATTTCGTAAAAGAATGCAAATTTATTTTCTTAGCAATTTTTTTCGTAGAGAATTTTTTTGTTCTATGTGTAGTATGGTTATTTTTTTTTTGTATGGTACTTAGACGTTGAATACAATGACTTTACTTTTTTTTTTAGGTGCCGGTATATTGATGGCAATGGTATTATTTTTAAATTTTAAATTTTTTTTCATCGCGACAAGACAAATTTTGTTGTTGTTTTTTCCAGATGAAAGAATGAACAATTTTGCTTTTTTGAGTAGTAGAAAAGTATAAGTGCTTTTTTTCTTAAAAGTGGTCTAGAATAGTAGTAGATTGATGGGGGGTATTCTGGGGATATAGTACATTTAATAATAGGTAAGTTTTCGTGGAGTAGATAGTAGTGAATATATTCAAAATAATGCATTTTTCTTGAATTAATTGCCCATAAAACAATAATATGATTAGACAAGTATTTTCCACTTAATTTTTTGCTTTTTTTGACCTAATAATAGTGAAAAAGATTTTCATGTCGTTGATCGTTTTAGTTTTACACAGCAGGGTATAATAACACTCAATCAAAGACAATGGTTTTGTAATAATAAACTTTGCTTTTGTTTTCTCATTTTTTTTCGGGGGTAGTAATCTTTTTGGATATGGATGATTTTTCTTTTCTGTGTGTGTTGAACAGTGGGAAAATATAGATAGAATACACTCTAAAATAATCAAAAAATTGAGCTACACTGGGGGGATGATAAAGTGGGGTGCAAATTTTAATTAATTTTAATTTTCATTACTCTTTTCTCTCATTGTATTTTTTTTGTACAGCTTAAGAAAAAAAATTCTCTGCTAATTTTTTTTTTTTGGGGTTTGGAAATTTTTTTAGATATTTTTTTTGCTTTTACATCACCGATATAAAAAATAATTTTTAATATTCATGTGTGGATTCCTAGCTGAAAATGGCTGTCTTTGGGATGAATTTTTTGCTTCTTCGTTTTTCAAAAATCTGCTTTTAAATGTTTATGAACGAACACTCCATTTTTAGCTACTGAAACGTAATATAAACTAAATATAATTTTTTTTTTCATTTTTCAATATATGCTCTAATAAAGTGGGATAGATAGGGGGTCATTACAGTGGTGGAATAGGGCAATACACAGAAAGGATACATGCAGATATACATTCATTCTTTCACATTTACTATATTAAGTATACAGCGTTGTTGTTGTTTTTTTTTCGGGTATTTTTTTTTTTGGTTGGTAGATCAATGTGGGAATAGAACACTTTAACGGTCTCAGGTCAAGTTTAGAATTTTATGCCCTAGAATCTTTTTAGTTTTCTTTTGAGTTATAATTTCTTCTTTTCATGATTGCGTATTGTATGAACATAATAAATCTATATTGATTAGCAATTGCGTAGAGAAGGGTTCTTTTTTAATGGGGGAAAGGGGGGGATATTTTAGTAGTCATGTCTTGGGTAAGTCATAGGGTAGCTGGGGGGGCAACTCGCGAGTGTACAAGTAGAGTACTATGAAAAATTAAAGTCATCTTTTGGTAGTAGTTATGTAATTGTATGATGCAAAAGATAAAAAAATCTCCAGCACAGCTCAGAGCCATTTTCTTCATATCTAGTAGTATCAGTAGTATTGAGAATAGTATACAGTGACGTCACCTCAAATAGTAGTAATGACTTAATGGTTGGTGAGTAAGGTGGTTGAAAAAATGTTCTCAGAATGATGGCATTGGTTGTGACAACTAATCACAACTAATGTTTATAGAAAAAGGTGAGAAAAATTAGGAAAAAATGATCTACCGCTCAAGTGTCAAAATGCTCGCGGCCTCCACGACCTCGGAGGCTGCTTGCTGCGAGGTTAATTTAGTCAAGATTAACTTCGGAGGTTTCTTGATCTTTGGTCAAATCCGAGGGAGGTGTGGAGCGAGTGGTGGCACTACCAGCCTCAGCACTGGATCCGGATGAGCCAATGGAGGCTCCTGATCCGTTGCTGCGGAGGCCTCCAAACGCTGGAAGTCCTGAACAATTTTGAGTTGAGTTTTCCGTGGGAAGCGAAAGTTGACGTCCCATATTGGCAGTGTTGATCATGGAGGACGATGAAGAGGGAGACGTGCTGCTGACAATAGGTGCACCTACGCATCCATTGCTTGTTTCGGATCTGCCTAAGGTGCCCAAGTCGAGGGAGGAGCGCGAACCAATGCTCAAGAACTTGTTTCCAGCATTTGAAGATGATGATCCGTTGTTTAAAGCCGAAGATCCGTTGTTGCTTTTGGAAGTGATAACGCCATTCTCGTAATTGTTGACTGATGCAGAGTCGTTGTTGAGATCCAGACCGCCTAAGACCTTGTTGAGCTCACCCCAAATCCCAGTCATCGCGGGATCGTTGTTTGGCATAAAGCTTTTAAAGCCTTGACTTTGGCCTGAAATGCATAAAACGGGTTCTTAATTTTATTTAAAAAAAATTCGTTAAAACACGTCTTTGATGTCTATTGCGATTTAACGAGAAAAACTACAAAAATTCGTGAAAATGCGACGGTTCGTTCTTTGACTTCAATTTGACGAGAAAAATTCAGAAAATCGAAAACACATAAAAATTGATAAATCTTGCGAAAATGGCAAATTAGTAATTACCTATGTTATTGGAGTCGAATGGTGGAGAATGTCCAATTCCAGAGTCATGCGAATCTGTTCCATTACTCCAAGCGATGTTTCGTGAAGACCCAATTTCGCCAAAGTTATTGCTACCATTGCTCTCCTGATGATTTTGACCTCCATTGCTTGCTCCATTAGAGCCCGAATTTGGTTGGCTAGAGGACAAAAGGTTGGCCAAGGTGATGCCACTACTATTCTTGAAACTAGCAAAACAGTTGGTATCGCTGTTCAAAATACTGCTAACGTGATCCAAATTGCTGCTCGAGGAGCTAAACGGCGAGTTGAGGCCACCAGAGGTTGAAAATAAATCGTTGTTGTCATTCAAGTTGAAGTTGTTAGGACTGTAATGGCCTCCATTTTGACCTCCATTCTGGCCTCCATTTTGACCGTTGCCACCGGAACCGAAGTCCGTAGTTCCGGTCCGGATGGCAATGTGAGCCTCAATCTCTTTTCGCGCAGCCTCAACATTTTCCGGGAGGCCAGTGACCTCGAAGACGGGTTCCTTGTCACGTGAAGGTGTAACGATATAAGTGTGGGTCTGCTGTTGGATACGCTTTATTGTTGCACCCTTGGGTCCCACAACGAGGCCTACCACACGGTAGGGTACGCGGACTTGCACGGTGGTCTGACCCGGAGTGTTGGCCATCAGCTGACCAAAGGCCAAAGTCGAGTTGATGTTGGATTTGCGCGAGGCACGGATTTGCGAAAAGTGGTCGGCAGCGGAGAGAATTTCGCGTTTGGCACAAGCCACGTCTTCTTTGCGGCCTGTGACGACAAATACGGGTTCTTCGCCACGTACGGGGGTCTTGATGTATGTATTGGTCTTGGCACGAAGTGCTTTGATCTTGCATCCTGTATAGAAAAGAACAAAAAAGTATTACAAAAAATTGTTTTCATTAAAATCTCGCTTCATCATCATCATCACCCGGTTCATTACATAAACATCTAAACTTGTGTGTCATCAATTTTAAGCCTCTTTTATTTTTGCAAGATCTTTTATTTTTCTATGTTCAAATGTCCAATGACGTCATTTTATTTCAGGCAATTCTGTTTCTTTTTGAGCGTTTACCACTTCAATTTCACGAAAAAAAGAAAGAAAATCGAAAAAGTGGAAAAAGCATAAAAAGTGTAAAAAATTTCGTGAAAAAGCCTCGGTTGCCTACTGCTCACCTATTATCAACAGCAACAGCGATTTCACGAGAAAAACGGGTAAATTTTTTTTTTTTTTTTGCAAAATTCTGTTCAATTGATCAATGGCGTCATACTTGTTTAAAACTTTGCTGACCAGCAGCTTTGTACAGATGTGATTAGCTCAGCTCTATGAAGTCATCGATTTGTACGTAACTTTGCTTTCTAACTGATAAACACACTAGCGTTCTAACCTCCCCAATGCAAAAAGCAATGACCTTAAAACGGTAGTCGAAGTAGTTCTTTTGCTTATTGAAAACGCCAAAAAAAAAAGGAAGGAAGACGAAGAAGAAGCTTTTAGTAAGCTAGAAAGAGAGGGGTGTGTCCTCGTTTTCTTGGCCTCCTTTTGCAAGTTCAACCCTCGAGACGGCTTGGAGAGAAAGCCAAGAGAGGCCGTCGTCGAGTTGAGGCTGTGGCGTCTGTGCTTCCATGAGGACTTTCTACTTTCTTCAGCCGCTCCAGCCGGCTTCTGCGGTGACGTCGAATCAATACAGTGTTAGTATTGAGCGATGCTTTCTAGCCGGCTACTAACCGAAACGTGCTCACCCCCGATCAATACCACCCCAAGCACTACTTTGAAAAAAAATCCGAGTTTTTTACCTTGTCGGCCGACGATTTCCGCCACGTGCTCAGAGGAGGGCACCGGAACGCATTCGGTCATGTTTTGGCTCCGTCGTTGGGTATTTTTCAAGTCTTCTAGGGATCCGGATTGGCCACCTCCGTGGCCGTTCAAAAGGTTATGCCCATGGTCATGATGGTTGGGAATGTGTGATCCTCCATTCTGGTGTAGTCCGTTTTGACTCAATGAGCTTGAATTTTGATGAAGATGTTGACCAGGTTGAGCAGGGTCTTGCTGTTGTAATAAAGCCAACTGCAAGGCGATCTGCTCTGCGGCCGAGCGCGAGTCCACGGTCTCGTAGCTATTTTCCATCATGATGAGGTCGAGGTTGCCCAGGCTGAGCGAGGCCGGGTTCGGGTAGAGACTAGCGGGCATCACAGCCACTTTCAAAACAAAGCTTTGTTAGCCTTTTAACGAGTATCGTAACTCAACTTCAATATAGTATGCGATGGTGTCCCACCTCCTTGATCTTCTGGCTCTTACTCCAAGGTGATTCTGGCTGACTAAAGCTTTCTCCAGGCTCGCCTTCCAAGCTTCCTTTGGCTTTCTTTTTTACACTAGAAGTTTGCACGAGGAGTAAGTAAGCTTGTGATGGGGACCCGGAGAGGAAATGCTGTGCTGCTGCTACAGCTGCTGTTGCGGGTTCGAAGCTGGCCCAAAGCCGGCTGCTGTGCTGAGACAACACTACAGACAATGCTAGCTGAACAGCTCTGAGCTGGCCCAGCTGGACCGGACCGACTTTCCCTCCCTGGCTCACTTTGAGTCTCAGCTGAAAATTCGACCGGACCGGCACGACTGTTGAGTTGCCCACCTGGTTCTTCCTGTTCTGCTAGGCTCGATTCCGCTGTTCTATACAGTCTTGGACATAAGTTAGTGACGACTTTGTTTATTGCACAACGTGCGCCTTTTCTTATGAAATTCCAACGTTGCCGAAAAACGTTGGAAACGTAAGACTTCGAAAAAAATTCGTGAAATTTTTGTTGACATTGTTTTTGACACGTGGACCTCCGTAAAGATAACAATTTGTGCAGCATTTAAAAATACTTGACGAGAAAAATGTAAATTCAAAACAGAGCTAAATATTCGTGAAAATACAGCGGTTCTGTGCTTTTTGACTATATTCAATTTCAATTTGACGAGAAAAATTGCAAAAAAATATTAAAAGTTTTTTTGGGGGGCTAAAAAGTCCCTTTGAATAAATGCGAACATTTTGTTACAAACTGTAGTACTCGTGGGGCCAGATATGAACAGCTGAAAACCCGCGTCGGCAACGGCGATTCGGCCGATTCCAGAAGGTTCATTTTCTTTCAATTTCAAAAGAGATGATGAGTCAAAAAAGGCTCCAAGTGAAGTCATCGCTTTTTGAAAAGATTACGCATGTCTGTACTCTAAGCCAGAAATTCAAACCACCAATGTGTCATAAACTCGTAAACATTGCATTGATCGTGTTTTTTTATGCTTTGGCCGCTTTGGCCTAGTTTTCGACTTTCGTCTACTATGGTTGTACTGCATTCTATTCCGAAGCCATAATTGCATTGGATACCTCTTCTAAAGAGGAAGATAATCAGATTACTTTTAGAAAATACTTTAGGACATGACAAATGTACTTTGTAGTGTGCGTAGGCAGTACTAGATAACACACGGTCAACGTCGTAGGCAGGAATTTAGGGAAATATGGGTAGAAAACAGAAACTTAAAAGAAGCTTGGAATGAAGCCACAAACTGCTGAAAAGTGCCATTGGTCGTAGTCAAACCTTAGCAAAGCTGCAACGAACACTTTACAGTACATAAGTACACGGTTCTTCGACCATTTGAACCAACCAATGATGTACAAACAGATGCTATGAGTTGCAATTGTCTGGCTTCAGAAAAAATGCTGATAAATTGGACTTCTGATCTGTCTATACATCACTGCATATAAGGCAACTTGGCCAATACGTAGTACTTACACAGTGTTTGAAAATCAGACAAATTGTCACATTTTACAACATTTGAATTTGCGAAACAAACTATTTTTAGCATGAAAATTCAAATGAGACATCTTTTGATGATGTTCAAAAATTGTGAAAATGGCAACTTGACCTCTAGCTTGACCCATAATAGACAAGGCATCAGGAGTTGTCTATTGTTGTCCTTTGAATCATAGTACGAGACAAGAAAGCGTTGAAACTTGAAAGAAAGAAAGACGGATGCATCCTAAAGAATCTCAAAAATTCGGAAATCACTTCAAACTTTTTTTTCTAATTTCCAAGAAAAGAGTCTCAAATTAAATATCCTGGATCGCAAAAAGAAGAAGAGATTGAATACGTAATCTTTGTTACACGGGTTACACGCGTTACACGATCTTTTGATGCGATTTTCCGCCATTTCAAAGAAAGGTTGCGTGAGCCTCAACAAAAAGTTCCGTTGAGTCAGTAAGCCAGTCAAAACATAGAATTGAAAAGTCAAAAGGTACATTTATCCCATTTATCACACTTTTTTGCTTTAGGTGATCTGACGTAACTGAACATTTGTGAAGGTTGTGTAAAGGTGAACAAAGGCGTTGTCTGGAAACATTCCTGAAAAAAAAAATCGTCAAACTTTGTTTGCAATCAAGCTACACATTGCAGAACTCCTTTCATTTCGACGAGAATTTCCAATTTTGTACGGAACATTTGTGAATCAAGGCAAAATTCTCCAGAAAGAAAGAGACCAAAATGGCGCCACTGAAAATAGCCAAACATTTTCAATACCTGGTCATTGGCGGTGGATCTGGAGGCATTGCTTCAGCCCGAAGAGCTGCGGAATTTGGAGTATCAGTGGGTTTGATTGAAAAGCAAGCTTTGGGAGGCACTTGTGTCAATGTTGGTTGTGTCCCCAAAAAGATCATGTTCCAAGCTGCCATGCATGCTGAAGAATTCCAAGATCAACGGGATTACGGATTGAAAGTTGTCAACAATGACATCTTTGACTGGAAAGACGTCAAAATCCGTCGGGATGCGTACATAAAACGCTTGAACGATATTTACTTCAATAACCTACAAAAATCCAAGGTATTCAGTATTCACACTCAACATGTCTTATTCTACAACATAAATTGTTAATTTTCTGATATTCAAGGTGGAACTGATTCGTGGCCAAGGAGTGTTTGTGGACAAAGACAAGATTGCAGTGGGCCAGGATGTCTACTCTGCTGACCATATTCTGATCGCCGTTGGTGGCTATCCAGCATGGCCAAGTATTCCTGGAGCCGAACATGGCATTTCAAGCGATGGTTTCTTTGAGCTTGAAGAGTTGCCTAAAAAGGCAGTGGTGGTTGGAGCAGGTTACATTGCCGTAGAAATGGCAGGGATCTTGAAGTCATTGGGATCGGAAGTTCACCAGATCATTAGAAAAGACAAAGTTTTGCGTTCCTTTGATGAAACTATAGTTGATTCCGTCACTGAAGAATTACAACATCTTGGAGTGAATTTGGTCAAGCAAACTGAAGTGGCTCATATTGAGAAGAAAGATGACAAGTACTTGAGGATCAGTACCAAATCCGGTGTGGTCCTTGATGATGTGGATTGTCTTTTGTGGGCTATTGGACGGACCTCTAATACAGCCAATTTAGGTCTGGACAAAGCTGAGATCAAGATGGACAGGAAGGGAGACATAATTGTCGATGACTTCCAAAACACTTCAAATCCACAAGTTTTTGCTGTTGGAGATGTCATCGGAAAATGGCAACTCACGCCAGTAGGTAAGTTCTTTCATTTTGACCAACTTTTCTACATCTTGTTTAACTAAACTTGATCTATTTTTCCTTACAGCCATTGCAGCTGGCAGAAAACTTGCTCATCGGCTCTTCAACAACGAAACAGATTTGAAATTGGACTATGAAAATATTCCTACTGTAGTTTTTTCTCATCCGCCTATTGGAACCTGTGGTATCACAGAACAAGAAGCGCGCGCCAAGTTTGGAGATGATAAAATCAAGATCTATAAATCAACATTTACTCCTTTGTATCATGCTCTGACTCAAAGAAAACAATTGACAAAGATGAAGTTGGTTTGTGCTGGACCTGAAGAAAAAGTGGTTGGATTGCACATGATTGGACGTGGATGTGACGAAATGTTACAGGTTTGCAAAAATCCACTAACCTTCAATCCGTCTTGGATTCCAAAGTGTCTGAAAATCTCCAAAAGTCTCATTTTTTTAAAAAGAAAAAAACATTTGCAAAACGAGGGACTTTATCCAATTTGCAACTTTGTCCAACTTTCAATTTTGTCCAATATTTGATTTTGTCAATTTTTATTCTTGTCCAAGTTTTAAATTTGTCCAATTTTCAATTTGGTCACATTGTCTCGCGCGGTAGATTGAAATTTTCAATCTTGTTCTTTGCAGGGTTTTGGAGTGGCTATGCGAATGGGCGCAACTAAAAAAGATTTCGACAACGTTGTGGCAATTCATCCCACTTCATCTGAAGAACTCGTTACTATGCGTTGACCCTTACAATTCTAACTTTTTAAGCTACTTCTATGACTATAAATAAAAATGTATTTCCTTTTTAAAATCAAATTGCGACCTTTTACTTTTATCGCCCGGTGAGTAGAGATTTCGATAGGAAATTGGCTCCCATCCTATCAATAAGGTTGAAGTGGACCCATGACCGCCTGGAACTCGAACTTTATCACTGACAGAGGACTAGGAGAGTAGTAGGGAGAGACGAGGAGCGTAAATGGCAAACGTTCGAAGGTAGAACAGCGGTTGCGGGTAGCACCCGGTGGCGAGGGTCGAGAGACAGAAGAAGCGCACCTGCGTCAACTGATAGAGCGATCATCAGTCTGTCCCCGACAGCGACAGTCTAATCATGAAGAAAATTTTGACCGTTTTCTTGCTCCTTCTACCCTTTGGCAATGCTTTTGAAGCTGCAAAACTTGAAAGGCAAGAAAGAAGAATTGAAGAAATCGAAATTATCATTGAAGAAAGGCCCAAACTTCCTTTGGTTCACAGAGGTAAAAAAATACCCCAAAAAATCAAAGCAATTTTCAAAGTTAAAATTATCTTTTTTTTTACAGGATTAGTTCCTCAATTGTGGCCAAATTACACTGGACCCGAACTACCCGAAGCCCAAGAAGTGCCTTGTGATGTTGCTCAAACCAAATGTGCTTTTCGTTCAGGCTGTAGTTTAGCCTTACAGAATTATGCTCTAGGTTGCTTGACATTAGTAAAGGGTGCAACCGAAGTCTGCAACAGCCATTGTCGCCATTCTTTAATAGCGCTCATGTCCACGGTGGAAGGACAGAGACTAATGAAGGTAAGTGTGCTTTGCCCCTCATAAATCTAGCTTTTGGAGTACCACACAAGAAGTCTTTCTTTAACAATGATCTGTAAATAACATTGGAAGAAAGAGGACTGCACAGTGTTTGAAAATTACTCAAAAAGTCTCATTTTGTCAAATTACGAGCGAAGCGAGCAATCTACGCTCGCTTGACCTAAAGTTCCAAAGCTCAGGCAGTTAGGTTAGGTTGGGTTATGGTTAGAAACGTTGTGAAAAATGAGACTTTTTGAGTGATTTTCAAACACTGATCGGTCTTTCTATTCACATTTTTTGTTGCAAAATTCGTTAAGTTCCTGCTGATCCGCTAGGTCGTCATTCGATACGCATTTTTGACGTCAATATTACTGGAGCTCCAATGACCCTTAGCTCCCAGCTCAGCCCCCCATCTACTGCCCATTGCCCAACCCCCAACTTTTCCAAGACGATTGTGTTTTCTAAAAGGAATAGGAGAAAATCGACAGAACACCCAGGTTCTCGTGTTCTACAGAGACTCACAGTGTTTAAAAATCACTCAAAAAGGTTCATCTTACAAATATGAATTCAACAGTTCGCATTGAAAATTGAGACTTTTTTGGTATGACTTTAATCCTTTGTGACTTCTACTGCGGCTGCTGCGATGATGCATTGCATGTCTAGCCCGTAAAACATCTTCATCTCAACTCTCTCGACTACTCTCGAGAAGAGCAGTAGAAAATGGAACAAATTGTGCATCTGAACTCAATCTCAACCAAATGGAAAACCCATGATTATTTTCTTCTTTCATAGTAAAAGGGGTTTAGAATTGTCATAAGAACCAATTAGAACATCTCTGCAGGTGGAACTTCCCTCCTCCAGTTCAGATTTTCCTGAGTCTCAACTTTTAAAAGATTACAATCTGACAAAGGGGGTAGTAGAGGACCCTGATGCCTGCTGTTTTTATGGGACATGGGCTATAGATTTTGTGACCTGTTCTGTAAAAAAAGAGGACCAGAAGCAACTTTTTCAAGTCTCTTTTATGTCTTCATTTACCAGCAGCTCCTTGTAGTCACGTAGTAGACAAAATTGAGCTTCACAAATTATTGGTAGCTCAGCGCGGATCATTTTCGGCTCCTTTGATCACTCAAGGGGCAAATGAAGACCATAGAAAAATTGCGGTTTAATTGAGACCCTGATTTTAGGGGTGAAACGTCTCGTGACCCCATTCAACAAAATATTGTGAGATCTAGAAAAATAATGATCTCTTATCTCTGTAGTGTGTCTAATAATGACGAATAAAAACGAAAAGGGGTGAATTTTTGACCCAACAATTAGGGGTAACAAAATAGGAGTTACACTAATGTTATTGGGACAACTTTAAATAATCTTTTGTATCTCTGATTTTCAGTGCAACTGTTCCAACGATGAATTTTGCCTCCAAAGTAAGAAGAACATCAAGCCATGCCAAGATGAAGTGATTCATGCGACCCAAATGGACACTGTGGTCTCCTGCACTGCTGCCCAATGGATTTGCGCTGCAGATCCCATGTGTTCAACAGCTTTAGAATACTACAATAGATTCTGCCAAGCTATGTTCAGAGGCAAGAAATGCACTGCCAGATGTATGAATAGCATCGACATTTTGAGGAGACAAAAAGCAGCTCAAAAGTTGGAAAATTGTCAATGTGACGGAACGGAAGAATATGATTGTCAAAACATCAAAATCAACATGGAAAATCTCTGCTTGGCTCCTTCACAAATGGAAGATAACGAAATTGATGTTGATTATGGATCACAGCCTAGGAAAAAATCAAGTTCCTGGAGACTTCAGGTTCATAAGTGGCTGGTTTTACTCCTGACCATTCTGTCAGTGCTATTCAGAGGTATTGAAGGTGCAATCAGTGAATTATTTTCCTAATGTACCAAAAGAAACCTTTGGAAATCTATGAAAATTCATTCAGTTGTAAATACGCAAAGTGGCATTCCTTCAGTAATAAAGATATTTACATTTGATTTCGCTCAAAATCCAGTTTTTGTTGTCCACTATGTACCAGGCGGCAGGTATGTGAAATCGGATTCAATCTGATAATCCAACTTGAAAATGTCAATCCGTATGATATCTCAGTTGCGACGTTGGAATGCTGATGTTGCATGGTTAGGTCAACCTAGCACCACCAGTATAAGGTTACTACCTTTGCAAAGCTATTTACGATTTTTTTTCTTCTCTCATAAACCACCCAGGTGCCATCATCATACTCATAGCACTGCGTTTGAAAATCAACAAAAATGTCTCATTTTTGCACCTCTGTATTTACTCATTTTTCTCTTTCATACAAGTACTTTTTCGACTTTTTCTTTTAAAGCACTAGTATAATAGCTCGCTCCGCTCGCAATGTTGTAAAATGAGACTTTTTGAGTAATTTTCAAACACTGTGCGTCGTTAAAGCAGATTTTCAACAACTCCCTTGACAAAAACGCGATGATGAGTACCACGTGCGCACTTTTTGACGAAAATTCTGTTGCGAGAGTGAGGCGGGGGGATCAAATTCACATTTTTTCTGTGCTTTGGATAATGGAAAAGTTAGAATTCTTTTGAGTCGTTTCCGTTGTTACAGTCAGAATTACATGCGAGTAGCAAATGGGCTGTCAATCATGCTGCAAAAGCTATAAATAGCAAAAGCTTCATTGTCATTCAAATAACAGCTAAATTGCATAGGTATGTATAATGTGCGAGCAGAGAGAGAGTGACATCATGCCATGACTAAAATGGGGAGGAACTTCGTTGAGATTTGAGAATTCTAAAGGTCTACAAATACAATAAACGTCTCGTGAAGTCGTGAAAAACCAAAGTGTTTGAAAATCACCAAAAATGTCTCATTTGAATTTTCATGCAACACTGCCCGAAAATGACCTATTTTTCCCGTTTTCAGACATTTGAATTTTCATGCCTAAAATGGCTAAGATTGTACCTTTAGATTCAATTTACATACTACAAAGACTTGTCCTTGAATTTCTTGATGACTTAATCTTTTGGGTCGCATTTGAATGTTTTGACCTGAGGACCAAGTTGGGTTTTGGAATTAATTATCCAACCTCCGAAGATTGACTTTGACATCTTACTTGGCGCCAAGAGTGTTGGTTGTAGTAGGGGTTTGTTTGCAAAAGACCAAAACCACAGGTTTAATCAACGGTTTTCGACTTTGCTGTTGCTCACCTTTGACTTGACGCTCTGCACTCTGCAGTGAAAAGCTTCAGCCAGGAATTGAGGAGGGAACTTTAGCGTTCCTGCAATTATTTCTCCATCCCTCAAGCAGCTTCGGGGAGAGATTATTGGGGGGTAACCTGTCCAGTAATTACAGGTAGTCTCTACTCTACTTTTCTAATGGCTCAATATCTCGACACACACCACAAACTGCTCTTTTTATTCACAGAAGCTGTAAAGTTTTAGCAAGTGATTAAAAAAGTAACTCTAAAGAACATTCAAAACAGGATTTTCTTATTGGGAATATTGTTCTTGTGCTGAAAGGGTCAATTCTAGTTGTACATTCATTTTCTGTTGGGTTTTCTTCAAATTCTTCTGTTTTAGTCGATGATTTGTCCAGATAGCCATTAGAGGTCCTTTGATGAGGAAAACTACCAAAAGAATCCCAATAGGAATTACAATATGCAGAGGTCTGAAAAACATTCCCGGACATATTATTATAACTAATGACAGGGAGGATATGTATGAAGTTTTTAAAGGACTTTCATCAAAGATTGGGTGACAAATGTCTTGAAAATCAAAAAGAATGTTGGCACCAATGATAAAGGTGAAAGGAATCAGGACTAACAATTTGTAGTTGTACCAACTAAGTTCTGCTTCTTCAAAGTTGTATCTCATACATGCTGCATATGGTGGAAGAAATGCCACACTGCAAGTAGAGTTGAACAAAGTAACAAAAAATAGATACAAAATTAGACATGCTGAAAGGGTAGCAAATGTTTTCAAGATTAACTTTTCTGAAGGTATAGGTTGCCCCGCCAAAGCTATGTTGACTTTCATACGCCTGAAAGAAAAATGTAAAATAGGAAATGAATGTAACCTGAACTGAACCCAAATCAAACCAAACTTACCTTCCACTGACCATAAAAAGATTACTCAGTAGGAAATGGAAAATAGAAACAAGATTAAAAAATGTAGCAGTGGTGCAAATGTAGACATTAGGAGCGTTGGATATGCTGCTTAACAAAATGCCAATGCATCCAATTTGGCATATGGAAGTATTTCACGAGTTTTTCACCCCAAAAAATCGACAATTTTCTCGGGAAATCAAAGTTGAATTTTTGGACAAAAAATGTGTGCCTTTTTCACCCAAAAATTGCGGATTATATTCGAGTGCGGGTTATATTTTTATTTTTTTTTTACTAGAAAAAAATTTTTATTCCTCAATCAAAAAAAGTTCATCATGGTGATTTTCTGCTGCAATTAATTTGTAGCAGTCGTCAGAGTTTCAAAACTCAGATACACCAGCAAATGCTACCTTGGCTTTTTCATCCTTTTTCATGCAGTGAATATCTTCAACTTTCCCATCAATTATTATCGAGTGCGGGTCAAATTTTTTTCTTCTCCCAAAAATTGCGGATTATAATCGAGTGCAGGATATTTTCGATGCATGATTTTGTAATTGTGAATGTTGTTCTTGTGCTGAGAGGGTCAATTCTACTACATCCATTTTTTGTTGGTTTTTCTTCAAATTCTTCTGTTTTAGTCGATGATGTGTCCAGATAGCAATTAGAGGTCCTTTGATGAGGTAAACTCCCAAAAGAATCCCTGCAGTAATTACAATATGAAGAGGTCTGATAAACATTGCTTGACATATTATCATAATAAATAACAGGGAGGAAATGTATGAGGTTTTTAAAGGACTTTCATCAAAGACTGGGTGACAATTTTCTTGAAAGTCAAAAAGAATGTTGGTACCGATTATAAAGGTGAAAGGAATCAGGACTAATAATTTGTAGTTGTGCCAACCAATAAGTTCTGCTTCGTCAAAGTTGTATCTCATACAGGCTGAATATTGTGGGAGAAATGCCACAATGCAAGTAGAGTTGAACAAAGCAACACAAAGTAGATACAAAATTAGACACACTGAAAGGGTAGCAAACGTTTTCAAGATTAACTTTTCTGAAGGTATAGGTTTCCCTGCAAAAGCTGCATTGACTTTCATACGCCTGAAAGAACAAAAATGTAAAAAACAGTAGCAAACCTGAGCCCAAATCAAACCAAACTTACCTTCCACTGACTATAAAAAGATTACTCAGTAGGAAATGGAAAAAAGAAACAAGATTAAGAAATGTAGCAGTGGTGCAAATGTAGACATTAGGAACGTTGGATATGCTGCTTAACAAAATGCCAATGCATCCAATTTGGCATATGGAAGTCACAAGTGAGTCAATCTGTTGTATCTGGTAGATCAGAGTTGATACAAATGTTTTTCGGATCCAGAAGAAGTTGATCAAATTGACAAACATGTTCAGTATTGACAGTCCTACTTCACAGTAGGTAACAATCAGGATTTCATCACTGATCGTGATCATTTCAAATTGAAGTGAAGTGTTTGTTGTATGCAAAGCAGACATCATCAGTCTTTGGTTCCAGAAAGCTCCTTCTTGACTGGCAAGCTAAGTGCAAGATGAGAAGGAGAGAAAGAGGGTGAAAAGGAGGAGCCTCGTTACATTCCAATCAAGATATGTAACATTGCAACATCAACTCCAGACAAACAAGTAGGAGATGTGTTGTCAAGAGCTTTCCATTTTCTCTCTTTAAAAAAATAGTCAAGCTGTCATAAATACATAATGGGATGTGTGGAGGATGGAGGTCCATTAACATCAATCATCATCTAACTTTGTTAGAAGTTTGAAGGTTGTACAAGTACATTTACCTGCTTTGGTGGGTTGATGACCTTGGTTGATGGTTGATATACTGACAAACTAGCTTCTCGAAGCCTCCTTACTTGTTTGCTCCAATCGAAAAAAAAATCAAATTGGCTCCAGAAGGCTGACTGGCAAACTACAAGATTAGGAGGAGGAGGAGAGAAAGAGACTAGAGAGAGAAGAAGATTGGCCTTGTCATATTCCAATCAAGGCCGTGTCATATTCTAATCAAGATAACATCAACTCCAGATGAACGAATTACTTGTAAGTGTGTTGTCAAGGGCTTTTACTCTTGGTCTAAGGTCTTATCTATCTACCTCAGCACGTAAGTACATAGCTTGTAAGTAAAACTTTCTGGACGTTGTATTTTAAAAATAGAGATTTTACTTTAGGGTAGTTTATATTCTAATGTATTCAGTAAAGTTTTAGAAAGTATAGCAAGGCATAAATATTTTTTGAGATCTGACATTTTTTTGATTCTCCGTAATTTCGAGGCTGCGAGGTGAGGATTCATGCAATGCTTGGTTCGTTCGCACACAACTTTTCCAAGATGCCACCGACTTCTAGATATTGAAAAGCAACTTCATACGACATGGACGGGAAGAACAACTTTTGGAGCTGTTGAACCTTGGACTTTAGGACATCTTCTGGAGTTTTAGAAGATGATATTTCCGGGAATTGGTACTCTTGCTCTGGGAAACTAATTTCCACCCTACGTTGAGTTTTGGCTGGTTCTCTGTCACGTATTTCCCGTACAAATTGGACCCTTTGCTCGTAACATCTTCGCTTAACTTGATGATAAGTAATTGCCGTACGGTCGTCCTGGCTTTTGATTTCTTCAAATTCAAGCTCAGTCAAGGGGATGATGATCAGTTTCCATTGACGGATGATTTCGGTCTTGCCTATAAAGAAAGATACACTTTAGTTTCAATCACAACAAAAAATTCGTGAAAATACAACAGTTCTGCGCTGTTTCGGTTTTTACAACTTTGATTTCACGAGAAAAAATCTGAAACTGAATTTTAAAGTTGAACATTACCTATTTGTACTTTGTCAGTATTGCACTCGTTATAAGAGATCATGGAGGGACGAATGCTGAGGATTTGATCAATCTTCAAAACGGCACCGTTGATTGTTCCAAAAGTTTTGTCAAGAAAAGGTTTGTAGAACACGTCATTGCTTCCAGAAGAGGCGGTGAAGGGACAAGATTGAGGTGAAGTGAACCATCTCTCCTTGGGCTTCTTTCCGAGGTTGACCCCAATGGCATGACGTGCATTGATCTCCTTGGTTGCCATGTCGGGATGAGAATGTACCGCGAATGCCATTGCGTAACATTCGCGGTCAAACTTCAAATTGAAAGTCTCGTCAATTTTCATTTCGTAAAGAGATGACTTTTCTGTAAAGAAAATATGAACAATTTTAGTATTGAGAAGATTTCGGAAGTTGATGTTGAAAATAAAATCTTACCTCTGAAAGCCCAAGTTCTGGTCTGCCTTTTAGCGTCAGGTTTAACTTCAGGCATCAATGGGGTAACCTTAGGAACCGGGAAAGGCTCTTGTACTTCGAGAACCGGGACATGCTCTACTGCTTCGGAACCGGACAATGCAGACTGTTGATGCGATGAAGAAGCTCCAGGATCACTTGTGATTTGTTCAAGTAGTTGATCTTCCACTTTCGGATCATCAATGATAGGTTTATCATAAGTGGCCACTACCTTGATGCCAATGCCATCGACGGAAGCATTGGGATTGTTGCTCGATATTTCCATTAGACGACCATCGTTTTGATCGTCTACGTCCTCGCCCTCATAACCAGAATCATCAACAAAAGCCTGAAGATTGTGAACTTTCACAAGTTCACCAAGAGGGTCAATTTGAAAAGGATTTCCAAAATCGATTTCTGGCTCTACGTTGTTTTGTGCATCTTGGGTGGATTGTGTGTTCCAAGCCACTTCTTTCTTCTTTTCCACGGAAAGTCTATCAAGCTCTTGAGGATAGTCAATTGTCGGAGCTGGACTATTTCCACCCAATTGTTGAAGATCATCGCCGATGGCACGGAAGCTGCTGTCATGATCAATTCTGGGACGTTTTGGACTGAAAGAACAAAAGAAAAATCATTAATCATTAGAACAATAGTCGAACAAAAATCGTGAGAGTTTGTTTACAATCTAGCTTAATCGTACAAATTCCTTTCAAATTGGCGAATTTTTTTCCCTTTGAAAAACTGCAATTGAAATAATGTTCAGAAATCGCATAAATCCGGAAAATCTAAGAAATTCAAAAGCTTATTTAGCGAAACAATTCTAGCGGGAATCACGCAACCTTCCTAGCAAATCCTCGATTCTTTCGACGGCGCCGACAGGCTACTCAGTAGTTCAGAACGAAAAAAAGTTTAGAGCGCTCAGCTGCTGCTCTGCGCCTCACCTCCTCTCTCAGTTTTAGTCGCTTCTCAGTTCAGCAGCAGTTTTGCCTTCGTCGTCTCGTTTCAACATTCACGTCGACTCTGAACGGCAAAATTCACGTCGACTCTGAACGGCAACATTCTCGTCAACTCGAGACGGCAACACTTTTGCACTTTACAGAACAAAAGGTCCGAGAAGCGACAAAAACTTGTTTGAGAGGAGCTTTACTGACCCATTGCAATAACTTTTTTTTGCATTTTAATGAAAAATGTCTAGACAATCAGGGTTTTAGTGTCAGCAAAAAAAGCGTTTAAAAACTTCTGGACTTAAAAAAATTAGCGAAAAATTTTTCAGAATTTTTTTCATAAAAGCGAAAAAAGCAGCAAATTTTCATTGAAATAAAAATGGCGAAAAAGCTTCAAATTTTGCAGTTTTTTAGACTTTTTAAAAATAGAACGAAAAGTTAAAAAGTTGCGAAAAGAATTGTCTGACAAGTTGAAATCCCAAGGAGTCCACCAAGGGCCATAAAAGGTTAATCCAACTTGCTTAATTTCTCACTTGAGAAACGACAATTCTGCAATGGGTCAGCGCAGAGCAGTCAGGAATATCATATGTACCAATCAATGCTATCAATGTGTTTTCATCTGAAAGCAGTGTATGCCTCGCAGTACCCCAGCTCGAACAAGCCGGACCAGTGCAAGCCAAACACCGTTTTCAGTCCCAAGATCCAAGATGGCGGCCGCACGAAAAATTACCATGGAGGCTGCTGCTGACGATCCGCGTCCACGTTTCCTCCCATCATCGGGTCGTTTTGGCTCAACATATTCCCAGCGGGGTCTTCCTCGAATGGACGCTTGCGTGATCTAAAGGTACAAAAATTAATTCCAAATATTTTTACAAGTTTTTCAAAAATACTCACAAGTTTGTAATTTCGTCAAGAAGAGTTGTGTTCATGTTGAATTTCACGGTGATACTAAGAGGGCGATCCCCACTTTCAAGCTTTTTATACCGCCGCGTACGCGCACGCGTGGTGGGCTGGCTTCTCAATATGTGCGCTGGGAAGTTGGCCTAGAAGAAGAAACGCCCCGTTAGAGATCGTCCGATATAAAGTAGGTCAAAGAAAGTCAATCCCTTCATGTACTATAAAGATTATATTTTGCAAATATATACCATATAGACATCGTTTTAGTGGAAACTAACTTTGGTTCTATTATTGAATTTCTGAAACAGTTCGACCTATCACTACAAAAACTCGTTCTTGCCCCGTTGCGTTGTCGCGTCTCAATCCGCCACGTTTTGGGAATGCAGGTGCAAGAATAGACTTGCTCCCAAATTCTAAAAGCTGGCTTCGCTTGTGCACAGTGGGAAATTTTCTTTAAAAATGGATCATTAAAATTGAACAGTGGGTATTTTCTTACGAAATGGCTCACATTTATATGAAATCTAAATTCTATCGAAACTATATTCTTTTCGGTATATCTTTGAACTTCTGAGGGTGACTGAAGAGTCGTAGCCAACAGTGGGAAATTATTTTCAAAAATGGCTCATTTATGTTAAGTCTCATCTCACCAACTATTTAATTCATTGATTTTTGTTGAAGTCAACTGAAGACTTGGAATCAACAGTGGGAACTTTTTCAAAACTGCCTCATTATATCACATCATTATATCTTTTAGTGATCGATTAGTTTTCAAGTCAACTGTAAGGTTGATCATATATTGCACAAATTGGTTGCAAATGAGTACTTTTCACATATATTGTCAACTATTATTTGCCTAAGTACTCATGCTCCATCTTCCTCAACTCGTTTGACTCATCTGACTTTTTCAACTTGTCTGACTCGTTTACTTATTTGACTTGTTCGACTCGTTTGATTTTTTGACTCGTTTTATTTGTACGACTCGATCGACTCACTGGACTCATTTGATTTGTTTGACTCGTTTAACTCGTTTGACTCGCTCGACTCGCTTGACACGATCGACTCGCTCGACTCATTCCATTCGTTTGACTCATCCAAACTCGTTTGACTCTCTCGACTCGCTTGACTCGTTCGATTCATTTGACTTATTCAACTCGTTTGACTCGCTCGACTCGCTCGACTCGCTCGACTCGCTCGACTTGCTCGACTTGCTCGACTCGCTCAACTCGCTCTACTCGGCCGACTCGCTCAACTCATCTGACCTATTTGATGCGTTCAACTCGTTCACGGTCAAAAAATATTTCTATGTTTCTATAATGAGCCATTTAGTGAAAAATGTTCTCACTGTTGACTCAAGTTCAAGGCAATGTCTTTTAAAAATCTTTTACGTTATATAATTTTTCGAAACTCACCTAAAAGAATTGTAAAGAAGATCAGCTACAATTTACGACGTTCTTGACTCCGTAGTTTGTAAGGAACTGAATCCCCTTGTTGCTGCAGGACGCTCCTTGCTCGTGCGTAGCCTACATATGTATAGCAAACGGGACAGAACGCGACGGCAAATTGACCTTCGACTTCTTTCATTTCGTTAATGATATCCACATGTTCTTTCGCACATAATGGAAAATGTCCTTGGCGCCATTTCAAGCAAACGCAAACGATGTGACTACATGATGCTGAGCACAACACTAGATTAGAAAAGGTTACTAACACATTTAAGTTGAAGTAAAGTAATTTATCAAATTCACCAACAAAAGATTTGTCTAAGTTACTAGTTACCTAGGGGTAATGAACGAGTCATTTTAATGTTGGAGACCACTTTTGTACACTTCGCCCCCTTCTACTATCTCACTAAGCAATACTACGTAGATACTAGGATCCAAGAAATGAGGTATTATGAAGTTTTTAGAACCAAAAGTCATCCAAAAGTGTTCTATTTTTTCAGGAAAGATGAACAACAAAAATATGCTCTGGTTTTTTCCAGGCGAAAGTTAAAGACCAGACACTCATCTTTGATCCTTACAAACATCAAGATAAGTGTACTTCAACATGTTGTAAAGGAGACAAAGCACATTGTATTGCTCGAAGCTTTGGATGATTATTGATTTTCTTTTTCCAAGTGCCCATTGCTCCCATTGAACTAAACAACTGGATGTGCCAACCGATATCACAGTGGTTAAAAATCCCTAAAAAAA
The DNA here is from genome assembly GCA_900157175.1 of Oithona nana. NCBI lineage: Eukaryota > Metazoa > Arthropoda > Copepoda > Cyclopoida > Oithonidae > Oithona > Oithona nana. The sequence continues at coordinate 158,661 of LT727947.1, forward strand.
AGTCTCATTTAACAATTGTTCGAGCGAAGCGAGCTATATTCATTTTCAAAGTAAAGTTATTTCAATTTTTGCGGCCAAAATTAACGTGCATTTGCAATTTCTGCCATTTATTTATCACGAAAAATTGGTCACAAGGGATTTCGAAAAAATTGTAGAATTGGGATTACCTGTCAGTCTACTTATAATCTGAATTTGATTACCTTTCAGTTAATACGGACACGTGCGCGTAAGTTTTTCTGTCATCCAATCTCACTTAATTTTATGAGCCCCACGGTGATATTAGATTACAGATTACTGGTGTGTCCAAATTATCGCTCTTTTTGAAGAAGAAAAAATCGAAAAGACTCAACACAGATTTATTTTCGTAGAACATATTTGTTAAACAATTTTGATTACTTGTGAGTTTCGAGAAGAACGTTTGACGACTAAATAGTAAAATGCAATGCAATCCCTTGCCTTCCTTCTCCTCTTCAAATCAGAGCAGATCGTGTCGGCTACTCTACTTTACCTTCTAAGCTATGCTTATCGCAAAGATGTTAGACTAAATCACGCAACCTTTCTTTTAACATCTTTTAATTGTCTCGGTAAACATTTGAAAAGTTCATCAAATCGTCAAAAGAAAGTTTGAAACTGTTAAAGTGTTCCAACTAAAAGCGCGAGCGAAGGTTAGAAGTTTGAAAATGTAACTATTTTGATTTGATTTACGCGTTATAGTTTTGATAATAGGTCAAAGGTTCCGGAAATATAAATATCCATACAAACATTATTACTAAAATGATTATTGTGTTGCGTTCCGCTGCATTAACTTTAACGAAAAGGGTTGACTTTTTATCAAGCTGGTTTTTTTTTTTTTTTTTTGGCCAGATAATTTTTCGTCAAAGCTAAAATTATTCAAATTTTTTTAGCACGCGATTCCGGAATTAACCGAGGAGGCCCCGGTGGATTCCCCACAACAAGTCGGTGTCAGTGTCCTGAGTGGCTCAGACACAACGCGCAGCACGGAGGGGTCCACCATCCGAGTCCTCGACGCCGATCTCTTCCAAGTTGGAAGTTTTTGGTGTTGGGGACTAGTCGTGACCGACATGGCAGCCACGGCTGATGCCCTTTGGGTGGTTGGGAAGAATGGGCGATTCGCGCGATTTGAACTAATCGTTCGTGTAAGTGCAAATTTTACAAAAAGCCCGCTCATCGGAAACACATACATCCGGAATTATTATTATTTTTTTTTTTTGCTTCTTTGGTTTTAGAAAATAAGGTTTCATTATGACAAGATTTTGAAACATTGCCATATGAATAAATATTTTTCATTCACAAACGATTCCTCTTTTGCTCCACTGAATATCCAAAGTTTCAATTGCATGGCTATCAAACTTTTGACATCTACAATTTTTTTTCGTAAATATGATTTCGTACTTACGAAAAAATCAAGTCAAGTAGCATCAACAGTTTCTGGTCTTTCCGTCAAGTTTTGTCAACGGTACCGACGCCTCATTAATTCAGCAATTCTCAGTATGTAAATGTTTTTAAGTGAGTATATTGGAATAGTGCAAATTAATGAGTTGGATCCGGATCCGGATTCGAAAAAGACGACACTAGACGACACTAGCGTTTTTGCCTGAAGATGTGTGAATTTTTGTGCCAAAAATCTATTTCAGAATAACACTTTCAAATATTTAAAAAAGAAATAACATTTTTTTAGGGACTGTTACTTCATATTCATCTTCCAATACTCTAGACTGCCAAATAAACGTACCGCCCCTATTAAGCGTACCGCCTGACCGATTCCTCAAAATTAATTAGCGTACCACGGCACAATAAGCATACCAAGGAACCAATTTTTGTACTATTCTCAAATCCATTAATACTCTCGCTTGCCTTTTTCTTACAAATTGGGCTTTTTGCTTGTAAATCATCACAAATTTCAAAATCCAACTTAGAAAAAAAATGTTTTTTTTGACACCAACGAAATATTAATAAGCGTACTGTCCCTAATAAGAGCGTACCGCGTGCATTTTTTTCGAAAATTAATAAGCGTACCGGTACGTTTATTTGGCAGTCTAGAGTAGCTTCTCTAACTTACTATTGTTCGGAAATAGATAAATGTTGGAAGTGAATCTTTCATCACTTTTCTTGGTGGGTGGTCAGAAGCAAACTTGAATGAAAATTCCTAATCACGCTGAATGGCGCGATAATGCCGGCACACATCCTTTTACAGAGTCTATGATAAGCATCTTCAATGCATAAGAGGACCTTCTTCTCCAAAACTGAGCAGCAGCAGCAAACTTTGCCAATGATGACTAATTTTATCGATTCAAGGTGGGTAATTAGAAACGGTCAAAATATGAGGCTGAAAACGAATAGACAACGAGGGTTCATTTTAATTGTATTTGAAGAGCAAAATGTTTGTAGTATGTACAAGTTTACATTTTTACAAGTCGACTTCCATCCTTGACTAAATATGGATAATGATTTCTTGAAACAATATTTACACCTGAAATATCAGTTTCAAATTAGGTCGGTATTTCTTCATCGTAGATATTGTAGGTAAATTGCAAAACTTACGAGGAATATATTTGTCATCTAAGTCTTCAATTAACGCTTGGACTATTCTTAGAATGTCCTTTTGAAGAAGAGCGCATTTAGTGTTACAAATAGTGTCCAGATTGTTAAAAGGTTCCAAATGCTGATACTTGTGGGGCTGGGGAATGGGTGGCATCCGAAAACTTTGGCCACATTCAATAATTGCCAAGGCCCCAAAAAGTAGCACAAATTTTTCCATCTTTGGTAATGTGCGGCTCAAAGCTCAGACTAGAAATGGGTCCAAAAGAATACATGGTACATGTATTTATGCATAGCACAGTGCTGAATTCATCTACTTTTTGGAAGACCAAATTCCAATGAAACCAAGTTCCGTGAAAAATAGGATTCTACTTTAGTAGTTTAGATGAATGGATTGACACTAGATTCAGATTGTCATCAAATTCTTTGGAAAACATCCAGATAGTGAAAATTGGTTTTCCAGCAGTAGATGAATTCACTCCAAGAAAGCCCGCATTCACAGGCAAAAGCTATGAATGGAAAACTTTTCCGTTCATCTCTACCTTCCTATTTTTTTCTGTCCTTCATCCTTTATTCATTTAACCTTACATTTAGATAGCAATAGAGCCTTCATTTGCATAGGTAATTGGAATAAAACACAAATAAAATGTTTTATTTGTGAAATTCATGGATTTATAGAATACATTTCTGAATTTTTACAAAAGAAACAGAAAAATACTCTGCCATGCAACAACCACTTGACCTCTAATGTGATATTAGTTTTCTTGACTTGTAATTTTTTGGCACGACGACGACGCAAAGGAGATTCGAAGCTAAGGTAGAAATAATGTGACCTTGTTCTAACACTCCTCATTACCTAGCTAGAATGTGAGAAAACAATGGCTCATTTTAGTGCATTAACCAATGCATAATGTGGGAAAAATGTAGAGTACAGCAGCAGCCTCAACTCGTCTCAAAGCACATTTCAATCTTTGTGAAATCACAAATGCTCCGAGGCGATTTCACATTTGACCTGAGTTTACAGGAGGCAGCAGCAGCAGCGGAAGAGAATTCTTCATGTGAACTTGTTGCTCATCATACATGGATTATGATTTGAAAGTCAAACATCATCACAGTGTTGAAAAATCACTGAAAGATAACAAGTCTCATTTTTCAAAATTGTGAGTTTATTTTCAAAATAAAAATAGGTGCATTTGATATTTTGTTTTATTTTAAGTGGAATTTTGGCCATTTTTGTTGATTTTCAAACACTCTGTACCATTATCATATCCTTGTTGTACCCAATTTACAACCAAAAACATTTCAAGTTTTTCCATTAAAAGGAAAATGCTTTGAATTTGAAATGCAGATTTTTGAGAGAGCAAATTCTTATGTAGTTGAATACAAAGTAGAATTTTGAAATGAGATTCAATTGCTTCTTTGACAATTTGACAAAATCCAGGGTTTGGTATAACAGCAGCGCAATGTAATGCATAGCAGAGGATTTCACAGGATGATTAACGGTTAGGCTCCTCATTTTTGTCACATTTTCCTACAAGGAGAGTGGAGGAGCAACGGAAGTGAAACTGATGATTTGGGTACGTCTCATCAACGTTGAAATTGCTCTTAATTGCATCTGTCAAAGATTCAAATAATGTCTTGAGGAGAAAAGAAGGAGCGAATACTAAAATCTCTCTCATGTCATCAAAGTAAATCGTGTATATAATCTAGAATAACTCTTTATAAAATGAGTACTAAGCACTCCAAGAAAAGGAAATTGAAAAAGGGAAGGGAGGCCCAGCCTTTCTGCAGTAAAATCACGTGCATGTTTTTGTAATTAGACTAGATTTCTAATTTCTCTGCTCTCAACTCTACCTCTGTGCTATCAATAGAAAATCTGTGATGCTTGTGTTTCTTTGGTCTTCTGATGCATGATAAACCACTTCCAATTAGGTAAAAAGTAGCAGGAAATTTATTTCGATGATTAATTTTGGTTTTTAGATAATGACTGGACATGTGTTGACGTTGGACTCGTACACGTTCTCGCAAGATTTGACCACCACGTTACCACCACTGATGCCGCTGCGGTTATTGGGAGCATGATGCGCTGAACGGGATCTTCTGCAAGAGAAATAAGAAATTATTAGGGTTAAAGTTTTTTTTTTCCAAATTCATACTCTAGAGTATCTAATAACCCTACAGGATCTATCAAACTACGTTTCATATGGCTTGTAAAGAAGGACAATTTGATGATGTTTTTACCGATGTCGAAACACCAATTCAAGGCTTTTAGGGTTTTTAGTATCAATTTGAATGCTCAACATGTGAATGGAATGACTCCTTTTGATATTGTCCGTACATAGATACTCTAGTGTACTTTGCTTCAAAGGGGTGATATTGCAAGTTCTTTGTTCCTTGACATATCAAAATCTAAGCTCTTTGATGCTGATGATGCAATTTACAAGTATTCTACCGGATCCCGGAAAATATGCAAAGGATTGAGAATTCCTTCGATACTTGACGACAAAATAATTCGCTGCTGCTGCCTTTTAACATTTAGAAGAGACCACACTGAGGATTCTTGTCCTCATTTCCATACGATATGAGAGTTTCTTACCAAGGCCTCCACTCTATCTTATGCTTCGCAGCGATGATAACTTTTAAGATTGCTCTAGCTACAAATATGGACTGCTGAGCAGCTGCTCAAGAAAAGGAATTTGCATAAAATCAAAACGCCGGGTAGGATTAATCACTTGCAAATTGAAGCTCTACACAGTGTTTGAAAATCATCCCAAAAAGTCTCATTTTCTGTGCTAAAACAGGAATCAGGCTTTTTTTTTAGATTTTTTTATAGATTTTTAGAATGAGACTTTTTTAGTGGTTTTCAAACGTAGTGATTTACTGCATAAAAATACAATTGAGAGCGCTTAGCAATCATTTTTAGGGTCCTTGATGAANAATCAGGCGTTCCCAAATATTTTAAGATATGTAGAATGAGACTTTTTTAGTGGTTTTCAAACGCAGTGATTTACTGCATAAAAATACAATTGAGAGCGCTTAGCAATCATTTTTAGGGTCCTTGATGAAAGTTGATAGTTGCAATGGTCAAAAATGATCTCAAAGTCATGATTAATGATCCGTTAAGTCTTCAATTTTTTCGCGTGTTTTTTTGCTACTACCTTGATCATTGCATTTTCACATGTTATTCCATTTTGGTCTAGACTGCAATTCATGTCATTTATTTAAAGAGTCACCGCAAGTTAGAGTGTGAAGAGAGATTTTGTCATTCAGCTCTCGTCACTCTCTTTCAAATTCAAAGAGATGCAGAAATCACAGTTGTAAAACGTAACGTACACATTTTTTTGCGTAACCTAGAAACCTTTGTGTACTATTCAAAGTGTGGATCTTTAGACCTTGAGTCATCTCTTTTCGTATGACAAATCGTCGCGCTAGAGATCCAAAGATCGCGTGATTTTGACGACAAAAGCAGCGAGACTTTTTGGTGGATTATTGCGAGATTTCTCACTGGAATTCTTCTAAGAAATTCAATTCTACTTTAGTTTTGAAACAGTGTTTGATAAATGTGCGAATGAATGTAGTTGACGTCTTTGTCTTATTCTCTACTTACTGCAAAACTAATGATTAGTTTGATTTATGAATTTACAATTTTCCCATGACCGTTTCATAAACTCGACTCGACTACTTTGGCCCCAGCCCTAACATCCAGCACTACTGGAGGATAATTGAGAACTAATATAAGAGGCTCTCTACGGAGCCTATAATTTAGAATGTCGCACTACATAAATGAATGTTACATCCTTTCTGAAGCCTAATTCTGCTAAGAAAGATTAATCCATCTCTAATGATTTTCAAATTGAATGGGGAGGTTATAGTGTTCAGGGTCGTCGTCGTATTTGTTTTGACACTTTTTGGGAAAAAGTGGATTATGGTTCATTAGGAACTGCTTTTCTCATCGAGTGTTTTCAAGCACATTTTTCTTGAAAATCAAACTGCTAAGGCAATAAATTGACTGGCTTCCTATCCTCCAATAATCTTTAGTACAATCATAAATTATGGACCTGAGTAATAAAATCACTGATAGGCGATAAAAAACCAATATCTTCATCTAGAGATGTCTCTTCTGAACAATAATTGTTCTGTTTACTAAATAATTGATTTTTTGTTGGAGATGATTACGAGGAAAATAAAACAAAAGGTACAAAAATGTTGTGAAAAATTGGCATCAAAAAAATGACTGGAATTACTAGAAAATTGATTGCAAACCATCTTCTTTTGTTCCAAAGTCTTGCAATTTATTATCCTAAATTGTCAACCTTAACCGTAAGCTATTTCCGGCTCTAAAAAGGTCATCATCGTCTTCTAAGTAACGAGTTCTTAGCCATCATCGCATGGTCTTTGTCAGATGCAATATCATCTTCTGATGCTTTGTTCTCACAAGAATTAGCACAACGAATTGTGTAAAGTTTGGTAAAACGCCATCTGTCAGAACATACTCAGCAGTCGCGAGTCTAAGGGAAATCCCAGATTCTTCCGTAACATCACAAGCAAGAAGCAATGAAGCAACAAGTTCTAAATTGAAGGCCAACGGATTTGAGAATTCGGAAAGTAGCTTATCATCTTATCTTGCTTGGCAAATTGAGTGTTAGACATGGCTTCACTGCGAAAAATGTGATGATCCATAATGTTGCTAACTCTCAATCACGATATCCTTTCATCAAAGTTGCCGGGGTTGTTGAAAAATCCACCAAGCCGTCGTTTCCTCAATCATCAGGAACGCATCGACTTCTTTTTGTTTCACGGTCGAAACATCAGAAAACTTGATAATGAATGGGAAACTTTTTGATGGAGGAAATACAACTACGATTGCTTTACTATGGTACAATATAGTATTTGATAGCCGTACAACATCTATTAAACGTACACAATGGAAAACTCTGTTTGATATGACTTGCAAAGAAGGACAATTTGATGTTGTTGAACAGTTGGTGAATAACCAATTTAAGGCGTATCAATTTGAATGCTGAAAATGTGAATGGAATGACTCCTTACGTATGTACGGTTATTAGATACCCTAGAGTATAGTCTGGTGTCTACCTACTGCCTTTTCATGCCTTTCAAGCCCTTCGGGTTTCGAGGCCTTTTTCAGGCATCATCTGCAGGATGCAGGTACTATGCATAATTAGAGGCTTAAAACTCCTTTAATCCACATGTGACGAAACCACAAAAAGTTTTGGAAAAGAAGGAGCTAGCAGCATATGTGCTTAAAATAAGGGTAGCAGCAGAAATATTGTAAAGAGTTGCGAAGCGCGAAAAAATCACTGGTTGTAAATCCCCGCGGTTTCTTATACTCAATCTATTTTGTGGTTACCCAACTTTTCTATTGATTCTATTTTCTCTTATTGTCTAGACAAACTTTAAAGTTGTAAAATGTGAAAGAAAAATCAAGAATTTTCATGCTAAAATTGGAAAAAAATTGCATTTGAAGATTCTGAAATTGTTTTTCTAATATTGGAATTTTGAGAGATTTTGAAACACTTGAAAAGTCTTGAGTAAAATGTGATTAATGGAGCATGGAAAATATTTACCCACGCACTAATTACATTCAGTTTTGCTGCTCCAGCATGCGTCCTTATACTTTTAGAATTTTAGACAGACCTCTCCTTGAAATTCGGACACTTCTTTGTCTGCTGCTGCCGCGCTAATATTTGAAGATATTTTTGGTGACTTTGGACTTTTTTGAAGAATAGCATTTGCAGTAGTGCAAAGTTGCAAAAAATAAATGTTATGACTTACTTTGTTTGGTTCCCGGTGGTATCTCGTCTAGCAACATGAATCGTCACTTTGCCTGAACGAATTCCTTTGAAAATGGCAATAGCTTCAGAATGGCTTAAACCTTGCGTAGAATGGCCGTTGACAGACAAAATCTCGTCGCCTGCAAAAATGTTCAAAAAGTACAAATTAGTCTTGAATACACAATAGGGTCAGTCAAAGCTTCAAGAAGCCGCTACCGACAGGATATGAGGGGTGACAACTTCATTATTTGTACGTCAAAATGTTACTCAAAAATTCTTCAACACCAACAAAGAGCAAAATATTTTTAGACCTTTTCTTGAAAATCGGGACTCAAAATCAAGTTTGAATGGTTGACCACCGGATGAGTTGTCCACAGTGTGTCAAATGTCCATTTTTTGGGCAAAATCATAATTGATGAATAAATTTGGAAAGTGGTTTAATTTGGAGTTTTGTGCCAAAATTGACTATTTTTAAACGGTTAAAAGTCCCAAATATTTGAATTTTCGCGCGTAAATTAGTCATAAATTCGTCTTTTCAAATTGTAAGTTTTGGTAAAAAACAAATTTTTCTATCAGGAAATTAAAATATTTGAGACATTTTAGGCATCTAAAAGTAAGGAATGTGCTCGAATTTTGGCGCAAACATCCAAATGAGTTGAATAAAGAGGTTTTGTCAAAAATTAAATTTTCGAACAAAAATGTGACTTTTGACACACTGTACTCACTAAACTTCCAAACTTGCATTAAAAATGTAAGTTATGCATGTAGATGAGACCTAAGAAAATCACGTACAAACCATTTATGCAACAAGTCATAAAGAAAAGGAAACTTTCGATTTCGACTTACCTTCCTTAAGCGTTCCTTGGTCTGCCGCTTGCCCATTGGCAAAAATGGTTTTAACAAAGATGCCCATGTGACCTTTGGGCGAGTCTCGCCCACCTACCACAGAAAAGCCCAATCCTTTGCGACCAGGGCCCTTTTCAAATGTCACTGTGCTTAATTGAGTTTGCAAATTGCTCATGGATGAATTTCGGCGTTGTTGTTGGCTGATCGAATTAGAAGCCCCAGAGTGGAGCCAGGAGACCCCATCGGAAATGTAACCGCTGTAGTTGCCCAAGTTTGAAGAGAAGGGGAGGCTCAATGGAGGTCCTCCAGTTTCACCATTGACTGCTGACATTGTACCACGACTATGTGGCCTTTGGTAACCATGGCTGTAAGAGAATTCCAGTCTAATAAGGAATCTTTTATAATCAAGATTGCAGTGAGTCAAGGTGAGGAATGGGATATGTCATCAGGGCTGAAAAATTGCCATGAAACTTGAGCAGCTTTGCATACCTACTTTTTGAGACTTAGTAGGCCTCTGCTTTACACAGTGGTGGTTGAAAATTACTATTGAAACATTTTTACAACATTGCGACCTATCTAAGTACCATACCAACCGCGACAATGTAAGTATTGACGTCAACTACATTGGGTATTTTTGCAAACATTTTGATAGCTTCATCCCTCTGGGTATATTTTCTGATTGATGTATTTGAAGGTTTTATATTTGGCCTAAGGGTTCTCCAAAACACAAGAGTGTAAAGTGTTTCTTCTTAGCTAAGAAAAGTATTGACGTCACGGCTATTAGGGACGCTAATCTTTTATAAAAGTAGGCAACTTTTATAACTAAGTGCTTACTTCTTACTCCCACTCCTCAGTCCTCAGCGGTTAGGAACAATTTCAACCGCCTTTAAAAAGCTTTCTCCACAACTCTACTCAATACAGTTTCTTTTTGATAGCATTGAAGATTACACACATCATCATCGCATCAATGAAACTTTTCATCTTGGTTTGCTTGTTGGTCCATGCCAATGCATTTCGAGTACCATTGCCATATGGAACTGGAGTTCACTCCAGTGGCCAAGGCATAGGAACCCATCAAGGGATCTTTGATCACATCTTGTCCTGGTTCCCAAAGGATAACTCTGGACAAGGTAATTCAGTACTCTACAACCGATAAACAGTAAACACCATGTTGCTTCAATTCTAGGGGACAAAGTTATTGAAAACGGAGGAAATGAATTTCACGATGGATTTGAGATGAAGGAAACTGAAAAGCCGGTATCGTCCTTTCCAAGCCAGGAAGCAGTCCAAGCACTTAAAGATTCGCTACTGAAAGTCAACCAGGAGCTCCTTTCCAAGTTAAAGGAGTTAAAGGATGATCTTGCTGCTAAAACTGAAACACCTGACGATTTGTCACATGTCAGAATGTACTATAATTTGCGTAATCTTTAGTGCTGTAGCGGGTCGAACTTTCTTGGGTTTCGTGTCGAGTCGGGTTTTTCATTAACAATAATTTCGGCTTTTGGGTTTTGTACTTTGGGTTTGGGTTTAATTCGGGTAATGAATTTAGTATTTTTTTTTCAAAATCGGGTACCCGCGGTTTTGTCCTCCGGTTTCGGGTCGGGTCGGGGTTTACCCGAAGTTAATATTTCTTGCATGGGTTGGGTCGGGTAATGACAGTTTCGGGTTGGGTTTTAGGGTACTAGCTACAGCCCTACTTAGTAAACTTTGATAATAAACGTTTTTTGGTGAATTTCGAACACTGTGTGATACTTTTTTTGTCATGAAATATGAAGCTCAAATACTTCTAGGAAATGCTGGTCACATTCAATTCAGATTCGAATTTTTACTAATTGAAAATAAAAACCAATGTTGCGTAAAGGAATTTAGTTCCGGTCTCGTGAATATTGTTCAAAAATCTTATGATTTTTTACCTGCTTCGTGAAGATCGTTTGTGAGAAATCGGTTGGTAAGCTGATACACTTGACCTCACTTCCTCAGCATCTGAGGTCAATGCTGTCTCATGAAGGGAGCTCAAGCTGCCAGAGTTCTGGAACAAGCTCAGTTGACTTTTGGAGCCATTTTTCCGATGATGAATCTTCATAGCCATCAGACTAGAGTTATTGTTATTGCTACTGCCTCCACCTCCTCCAATATAGGTGCGTGTCACAAATGCTGCAAAGAAAAAAGTTTGGAAATCACTAAAAAATGTCTCATTACAAAAAAATCAAATCAATCGATGTCATTTTACCTTTTAAAAGCAGAGAAGACAATGTTGAGTAAACGAGTAAACTTAAAAACCTTTAATATTTACGAAATAAAAAGGGCTTTGTTCAACTTTTAAAGGAAATACTCAATGAATTTGATGTTTTTTTAACGCCTTAGGAAATGAATTTCACTGCTTTCAGTACATAGGGAAAAAATTTCATTTCCTTCGAAATGATTTCATTTATTTCGTGGAAAACATTTTCATAAAGTGGAAAAGAGATTTCACACTGGATACGACTTTACCGTTGAGAAAAGAAACAATTTTGATGCTCAACATTGATTTCGCTACACAAAAAAGGTAGAAGTCATCGATTGATAGGTGAAAAAATAAAAGTAGCTCGCTTCGCTCGCAACGTTGTAAAACTTTCAAACATTGTGCACAAAGGGGGAAGAAATTTTCAATTTTCTCGTACGTGAAATTCTCTCACCATTCTTTGAGGAGGAGGAAGGCCTGGAAGACAAATTGACTTCGCTGCAGGTCTCATGAAAGTCCGAGGAGGCAGAGTTGTTCTGGTAGGCGTGAATTTTTTGAGCAATTCGTAAATGTTCATCACGAAGTCGATCCTCGTTGAAGAAATCTGAAGTCTCGTTACTTTGACTACTCGAACTTGAGTTAGTCTCACGAGCCACCACAATGTCCAACTCCTTTTTGGGGCTTTTCAGAGCTTTAATGGCCTCTTCTATGCTTAAGCCTCGTAATCTTTTGCCGCACACATTGATGATCTCGTCGTTAACTTTGATACGACCGTCCCTGCAAAAAAAGTAAAGAAAAGTTAATCCTGATTTCCCCTGCATAATAAAAAAGTGAAGGCCGCGTAGCTCCTCGACTTTCCATCAGATTTCATCCACTTTATTGAGGACAAGATCACGAGCTTAGAGCAGCGGGACAGATGTTAAAAGACATGATGATGAGATGAGATATCAAGATTTTCACACTTTGGTAAATTAGAAAATCCAGAGGAGCTCTGAGCCTTAGGCCAAGCGTAACTTTTTACGTGCGAGCTCAAGGTACTCGCGCTTCTATTTCTTTGCGTTTTCTTCTTGTTCTTTTATTAACAATAAGCCTTTGTTTCATTGAAGCTTTCAAAAATGGATCTTTTAGTCTTTTTAAAACCTTTGCAAAAAATGTTTTGATATTTGCTCGCGCCTTTACTTTATTATGGAATGTTTCAAACTTGTTTTCTTACGCCATGACATTTTTGGTAATATTATTCATAAAACTGACGCGCATATTTCCGTGAAAGATTATCTTGATTATAATGACAGATGACTACTGTCAATTGTCGTAATTACTAATTAATGACTTGGCATAATTACAACTGAAGTGTTTATTACATTTTGGCAATGATTGAAAAGAACATCTCATGATAATGTGTTGTTGTTGAATGATATTTGAAAAGGTTAGATCACAAAAAATTCGGCTTCATATCGGCGGCGGTTGTTCCTTCTTTTGCAAATTAGCGATGCACCCGCTTCAAATATCGAAAAACAGGAACCTTTTTGAGCTACTACGTACTAGGTTGGAACTTCTTGCGGAAGCCAACGCGAAATTACCCTGATTATTTTCAGAAACGGACGTACATTAGCGCAGCCTTCTCAATGACGATAGATCATTAATGTTGTTGAACCCATCTCAAATGTTTTTTTTTGCTACTTTATTCCTCACATTTTACAGCAGTAAAAATTCAGTAAAACTCAGTAAACCTCAGTAATACTCCGTAAAACTCAGAGATACTCAGTAATACTCAGTAAAACTCAGTGATATCAGTAATTGTACTCAGTAAAACTCAGTGATTCTCTGTAATACTCAGGAAAACTCAGTAAAACTCAATGATACTCAGTAAAATCAATTACTCTCAGTAATTCTCAGCAATGCTTAGTAATTCTCAGTAATTCTCAGTAAAACTCAGTAGAACTCAGTAATTGTAATTGCCAAATATGAGACTTTTTCAGTGACTGTCAAACTCAGTGTTTTAGTCTATCTAAAGGACTAAAACATTTTCAATTGAGAAGACGGAAAAAAGTGAGAGCGAATATTTTGGTTCCCTTCGCCGGATCTAATTGCCATATCCGTGCCCTTTTGATGATGATACGATACACCATCATCAGCTTTATCATAAGAGCTCAACTGCTCTTCAAACTTTCTTCTGAGGAGCTCTGATTCACTTCAAGTTTTATGGATGGGAACAAAAAGAAGAATAAAATTGTAAAGAAGACTCTGCACCAAAAGGAATTTGTCGTCAACAAAACGTAAATTGATTCACATTTCCCACAAAATACGAGTTGTGACGAAATTCTCTCTCCTCACATTCATCATCTCGATTTTTTTTTTGCTTGATATACAAGAAAAGGAAAACGAAAGTTTTTCCAAGCCTTTCAACTAATAATCTCCTTTTGACATTACTTGTTTACACAGAGTTTGAAAATTATCAAAAATGTCTCATTTTAATTTTCAGATCGCAAAAATGAGACTTTTTAGCGATTTTCAACCACTGTGTTACCCTTTTGAGCTTCTTCTTCTCTCATTTGCACATTTTTTTTTTTAAAAGTTTCTCAACAATTATGTTTATGCAGGAAGAAGGAAAAGTCAAAGTTTTCGGTCATTTTTCAGCTGCACATGTGCATAAGTGAAAAGGTTTTCCAGTAAACATCATCACGAATCTCAGCATTGTTCAAGTGAGAAAACCCTCCTCAGGCTTTAGAGTCCCTGTAAAAGGGCATCATTGGCATGAAAATTAGTCCAAAACGGGAGAGAAAAGATTTCAATAAACTTTCGCTTTTAAAACACTATCTTTGCATACAAAGGATTCCTACAGACGGATTCAGGAGAATTTTAAAGCTTTTGTATTGTGTCCACAAGAATTGAGACTTTAGCCTCTAGCCTTATGTAGTAACAGGCCTTCCTTTTGATATTTCACAGTGTTTGAAAATCACCTAAAATGTCTCATTTTGCACAAAAATATTTTAATTCCTTCTGTCAAATAATTGATTTTTGGAGGCAAAAAGGGCTCGCTGTATAAAATGCGACTTTTGGGTTGATTTTCAAACACTGTGTAATGCCTGTAGTACTTATATGAGCACAAAAACGTGATGAGAATCACAGCTCACACAAAGAATAAAGAAGAAACAAGACATGCACATAGATAATACAGATATCAAAATAAAGATAGTCTTATTTCGACCACCTATGACGAAGAGACCACAGAAAATAAATGAGCTACAAGATGAACAATATGTGAAGTAGAACTTCAAAAGATAGATTTGAAATGCATTCATAAATCAGTTCAAAAATTTTAAACTTTTTGGGTAATTTTCAAAACGCATTGATTGTGGCAATAATAATAAAGAAGAGGTCTAAGAAAAGTTTAGAAAGTTGAAATTAACTCCAATTTTCACTGCCTCCAACACACACAAAAGAAGTGTTAATTTTCATTTTTTGTGAACAAGAGAAGAAGGGGAAGTCGATTTTCATTCCTTTTTTCGTTCGTTTAGAAGCTTGAGAAAATTGTGAAATGTCGATCATTTACAACGACGCACAGAATCATTACCAAGATACGAAAGCTTATGAATCTGCTCTCGATCAAAAATGGTGCTTAACGTCCTCCTCCAACCTTAAATAAAACACATTAGGACTGCTTTTCGTGGGTGTCTAAACCTTCATTTATTACTTGCACAACAATCACAGTGGGCGAAATTAGATGAAAAATGGCTCAATACACAGACACTGAATACTTAGAAACTTTCAAGAAATGCAACTTGCGTCGCGTCTCTTTATCCATTTTTCATTCTTGAATGGTTTCTACGCGCGTTGAAGTCTCCATTTAGAATTTGAGAAGAAGAACCCCTTCTTTTTTTACAATTGATTACATTTTCATGCTAGCCCAAGAGTTCTTCTCATATCTTGATGGAAGTCATTAGAAAATCCAACTCTCACTTTGTATGGAAGCGGAAGAAGATTTCCCATGCTTTAGATCTGCTTCTTCGTAGAAATATTTTAATCACAGCCACGAAATCCGAGAAGGAAACAACATTTTCTCGCTGAGCTACTAAGCATGCTAGACTCGTTATTTTGTAGCATTTCACACCACTTCTCACTTTCAGTTTCTAATAATTCAGGTCATTCAGTAGATCATTTAGAATTTTGTCATGTCAGAAAAAGAAGTCAAAGCAATCGTCGAAAAGTTATTTCCTCAACTCAGGATTTTACTTTCCTCAACGTTTTTTATGAGGACACAAGGTCGAAATACTAAAGGCAAAAACACATACACACACGAATATGCGTAAAAAAGGTCTGCTGCTCTAGTAACCATAAATTGATGGGAATTTTTCACATGCAATGCTACTTTTATCCTTATTTTTCCCTGATTATAAAAAGTAAAGTAGAATCAAAAAGGGTTCTAATATCGCCGCTGCAATCAGATTTATTCCAAAAACAGGGAAGTACTTATAATACGAAGAAGCCTAAAAAACAGAGGAATCTTTGTGTGTGTCCATTGTTCAAACAATTCAAAAAAATATTTCCGCGATCCTACGCAACATTTGAACGCGGAGCTACTTCTCGCAAAAAAAGGAAGAATGCGATGACAACAAGTCAAAAATGAAGATGTTAACGTTGAAATTCCAGACCACCAACTTTGTTTGACGACAAAAAATATGGTGGCAAGAAAAATCTATCAGTAAAAGAAAAGTAGTGCAAAACAATTTTTCCGTTGTTTTCTCTTCAACCCACATTTTTATGTAAAAAAAAGGACAAAGAAAAGGAGAACACAGTGTTTGAAATTTATCAAAAACCATTGTAATACATCTGACAATTGATAAGCAAAAAAAAAAAAGAGAATAAAACTCAGTTTTTAAACTCAGTTAAACTCAGTTAAGGTCAGTAATTCTCAGTAATTCTCAGTTAAACTCAATTATTCTCAGTAATACTCAATAAAACTCAGTAATTCTCAACAAAGCTCAGTAAAATTAAGTAATTCTCAGTTATTCTCAATCTCACTAAACTCAGTAATTCCCAGTAAAACTCAGTAATTCCCATTAAAACTCAGTAATTATCAGTAAAACTCAGCAATTTAAAAGAAAACACAATGTTTAAAAATGATGATGTTTGAGTGAATTTTAAACAATGTAGAGAAATGTGAGAGAAAAATCCATGTCGAAAGAAACTTTGTCGACTTGAATCGAAGGCGGGGTTTTCTCAAAGTTTTGAGTTAGCCCACTATTCTGCAGCAGCAGAGCAATTTTTTGAAGAGCTTTTTTTTCCCAACATCATTTACCATTTCTTCTCTGACCTTTTTTCTCCACTCACTCTTCGCTTAGTTTTCTCGCGCTGAGCTGCGTTTTGTTTGGGAAGAACTGAGAAAATGATGATCAACTTTCTCCTCTTTTCGTCACTAATGTGATTTGTGCGAAAGTTCGCAATGGGTATTGACCCTTAGAAAACTTTCAAACAAAAGAACTTCCATTAGACAAAGTTTTTTCTCGCGTTCTTGGCTCAAGTCCAGCAGTAGAAAAAATGATGGCGATGAGGATATGAGATGATGCTTGGGGAAGGGTGATTTAACCCCTAAACAACTTGTGAAACTCTTGATGCTTGCCTTTAGGGCTCATTTAAGATGGCACCTCACAGCCTGTGATAGCCGCAAAAAAATCTTAATTGAAAAAATGTCTAGCGTGACTTGCCGCTTCATAATTCTCAAGAGAATTGGAATTTTCGCGAAATAGTTAAACATTTGGAAAATTGTTTGAACTTTTAAGCTAGTAAGACGAAAACTAACCAATTTCTAGGCATCTTTCGTTTCATTTATAGCTCTCTTCTTTGCTATTCATCTTTTTTTGAATTCACACCTTTTATGAATACAAAATATTTTCGCAGCACATGTTGAAAATCTTCAATTTATCACTTCTTCAAGCCCCATTAAAGAAATGTTTGGAATTGTGCAACACTAGAAGGTCAATCTAATAAGAATTTAGAGTTTAGTATAGCGTGAAATGTAGATCAAATTATTTTTTTTTCTCTCAAAATGCTTTGATAACATTTTTTCTAAACCTCTTTGCCAAGGGGGAAATCGAATGTGTCAAGATTTTTTTCGTTTCAGAAGAGAACAAAGAAGATTATTACGAATATAATACATATTTTGACAAGGATGACCATCATGCACTCTGCCAAACTTCTGTTTCAAAATCCTTGGGGTTATAATTTGTGGCTCAGCTTTATTTTTGCACTTAGGCCAAAAAAAAATTACAATTAAACAATGGAGACTAGAAAAAAATACATAAAAGAGTTCAAAGCCTTGAAACGGTGGTTACGGTCCCTACATTAATTAGATTAAGAATAGTATGCAAAATTCTTCAACTGTAACAATAGATCTTGGCACTTGTTTCTCTTTTTGGATTAACTTTTTACTGAGTAACATACCGTGGCACGAGTCAGAATCACAGTGGTTGAAAAAAACTCAAAAAGTCTCATTTAGCAATATTACAAAGAGCGCAGCTACGTTTTTTTTTACCAATTAGAGTTGTGACCATGGTAACAATTGGAAACGTTTCGTAAAAATTTAGATGACACATTTTTGGTGATTTTCAAACAGTGTGAGACCAGACGTACAGAGAGTCGAAAATCGCCGGGAGCTCAAAAATTGCTACTATAAAAGAACCTGGCCATTTTTCATGCAGTGGTTGTACTTACGTACTCTAAAGTGTCTAATAAACGTACAAGTACGATTTACAACTTTTTTTGGGAAAAATGATGTCCAAAATTTGACTAAAAAATAGCCAATGAGAAAAAAATACGCTTCGCTCGGTCGGCTTTCGGCTTCCCTCGCTCCGCTTTAGATGAATTAAAATCGTAAAAAATATGTACATGCACGTTAATTTTGTACTTTAGAGTACCAGGAAGGCAGAGTACTAAAGTTTTCTTCAGTGTCCTGGTCGCGATGGTCATCAAAATAACTTAACAGCAATAAATCTCTACTTGTCTAGATGGCCAGCTTTGCACACTGTTGTGGTGGTAGCTGTAAGTGAGAGTCTACAAAGACTTTCTATGATCATAATTCTTTCACGAATTATGCACTTGGACGTTTTTAAAAAAGCTTTCAAAGTATGAGAGTTATCAGTGCAGAAATTCGAAGAAGCAATGAATGCAAATGCAAACCAGGGCCCCATTATCCTGCTATGAATATACTGAAGAGGGACACACAGTGGTTGAAAATGCATTGAAAAGGTCTCATTTTACAACGATTTTCAAAATTAACAATATTCATTGAATTAATAAAATTAGTAAAAGTTACAAAATTGATGGAATTCACATGATTCGTAAAATTCACAAAGTTCGTAAAACTCACAAAATTCGCAAAATTCACAAAACATTTTTTTTTTTAAATTTTATTTTTTTTTTTGGCGCGAAAATTCAAGCGTTTTGAAGTATGATCAAAAAAGTCTCACAAATGTAATCAAAAGCAGACGTTTGATATATGAAAGTTTAGGTATCTGTGGAACTTCTGTGTGAAAAAAAAGTAAATCTCATCCTCTATTTATGTGTCTGCAGACAAAAGTAAATGGGAGAAAATAGGAGAGCATGAAATGCGTTAACTTACCTGTCAATCAGTCCTCGTGGTTCAATGTGCACCACCTGGAAGCCCGTGACAGGGGGCTGGAGATCAGGCAACTTTTTCTTGGCAATGATAATTCCCAATTCGTTGCTTTGCCCCTCTTCGGTATCTTTGAGCAATCGGATCATTTTGTACTCTTTTTTGACGGAAATAACACTTTTTCGCTGCTGGGGATTCATTTCATTTTCGCTGGCTAAACTTAAATCTTCTTCAGCAACAACAACATCAATCATTGAACTGCTCGGTTTTTTAGCTCTCGCCGGTTTTTTGGGTGGAATGACACAAGATTTGGAAGGTTTAGGCATTAATAGCGGCGGACTATTTTTAACAGATTTTTCTTTAGTCATTGTGGGAGGTGAAGGGGTCTCATTTTCCCGATTTTGAAAAGCTTGAATTTTTTCACGTACTGAATTTTGACAAGAATCTCCTTCAAGTGAACCTCGCGGTGAAGCTCGTGAACTATTCGTTGTTGCTCCATCTGAACCATAACCTGATTCTTGACCGTGAGAGATTTTTCGCGGACTTTCTTCGCGTTTGTCCCTGTTGGAGTCATCTATCAATCCATAAGTTTTGATTTGTAAACCTTGACTTGTATTGAAGCAATGACCGGCTTCTTTAAAGTCCAAAATCGTTCGATTTTCGGGTAAAATGCCTAATCTGGCAGCTAAATTCCCCGAACTTGAACGAAATCTTAATTTGCTTGAATTTTGTTGAAAATCGCTGACGACACTACGCAAATCATCGGCTTCATCTTCTGTATTGAAGCCTCGTAAATCCGCTTCACTTTGGCATTCACTTAGAATAGTATTTGTATCTTCGTAATCTGGTAAAGTCAATTCTGAGCCGAAATGGTTGCGATGAAAAGCCTTCTTTTTCAAGTTGTTTTCAGTTGTAGTAGTAGCCACATCTACCAATTTACCTTGGCTGGCACTACGGTGTTTTTCCGTGTTGCGACTTCGTCTTTTCACAGCTCTCGGGGTTTTCAAATTGGCCGAAGTTGATAAAAAGAAATTCCGGAAAGAATCCACTCGCGAGACACTAACACACTTATTGTTGTCTATTTCCGCTTGATTTTGAATACTTGAATTTTGACTACTGTTTTGATTAGTAGCTGAAGAAAATTGATATTTTCGCGAAGGTGATGCCATACGAAATTTCCTTGCTGTTTCAGATTCACCAAACTTTTCAAATCGACGACTGAATTTTCGACCTAAAGTTGACACACCTCGCACTAAAGAAGGGCTGTGGCTTCGGGGTGGGGTATGGGAGCCCCCACCCCTGTGGGCGTCAAAATTGGCCGGCATACTTTCAGATGATTTTTCGCTGGTTTGCTGCTCTTCAAGCATTGCTGCATGTCGAACTAATTCGGGACTTGTTTTTGGTGTCGAAAATAGTCTCATTTTCTAACTTCTCAATTGTCAGTAACACATGATAAAAATCCGTATAGATGCCGTCTAGACGAGCGCTCACAATCGACTGAGGAAACTTTGCAAGTCAAGTTAGAAGCGCTTTAAAGCGCTTCGCAGACTATGATGCGTCTCGATTCATTCTCGCTCGCGTACAGCTTTGTAACAGAAGAAACCATTTTGTTTTGCGTCATAGAAGAGCTTCATCAATAAGTCGAGTCATGTTGTATAATTTTCTAATAAAACGGGGCGTATTTGAGCATCACATGTAGGAAGCTTAAAGCCTGATAAAAGTTAGTGAAGAATTTGTTAAACATGTGCTACTACTTTCAAAAATCTTCTTATTGTATACAATGAATGCTTTTGTCAAAAGAAAAATCTTAAAGGATTTACTTAGCCGCGCCATTTGCTTCAAATCTAAACAATTTTTCATCCGTATTTTATATCTAAGAGAATAAAGTAAAAGTTTTTATGAATCGCACATTGATGTTAAAGAAGTTTTTTTTTTTTTTTTGCAGACTTTTTAAATGAAAAGTCTACATTTTCTTTTTCTTTCAATTTCTTCTTCGGTCAAATCTTCTTTACTTAGTTTTGGCTTTACCTGAAAATTGAATTTTACGGTTTGTGTTTCAAATGTGCATTTCTCCTTGAATGCTGGTTTTCAACAAGGAGGCATCTGTTTCCGTCTTATAATAGTTTTGACTAATAATTCTATTTTTCTCATTATGACTTCTTTCTAAAGCAACAACAGATGACCACGGGAAAAGAATTGGGAAGGTCACAGAATATCTCCAATTGTCTGAAATAGGACTGAATAGAGACCAAAAAACACCCCTAAAAACCCACAATTATGCTTTAGAGCTATGTTGTCTGTCGGCTTTGGTAATGCACATTACACAGTGTTTGAAAAACACAAAAAAGTCTTATTTGCAAAATTGATTTCACGAAAAAAAAAACATTTTGCAATTTTTTCGATATTTGGTCAATTTTCGAGCGAAGCGAGAAACCGCCGGAGGCCCCTCACTTAGGCAAATGAAATGCGAGATTTTCAAATACATATTTGAATTTTGGCGCCAAAAATGGCGTTAGTTAGAAACTAAAATTAGCTCGCTTCGCTCGCAAAGTTTAAAAATGAGACTATTGCATTGATTTTCAAACACTGTGCCTTACTTAGGAATTTTGGAAAAAGATAAAGAGGAGACTAATTTTTGTGGTCTACAAGGTTAGTTTTATAGTTCAGCTTTTGATCCATTCTTCTCCATTATTCCATTTATTTCTTTTGATCCTTAGCTTTTCAAGGCTTTTAATTTCCTGATTTTTTCGTTTCAAGCATTTCTACACTCAATGCTTCTTTCAAGTGTCACGTCACTTTTCGCTGCTGCTCTTTTGGCAAAGCTTGTCACACATTTTAAAAATGAGATTGATTTGTAAGGTGAAATTCTAACCAAAATTGATTTCATGGACGACTCTCAAAGTCTCGTGAGATTTCTGTTGACTTTGACAAAAATCATACACATTTGACCAAACTGTCAACTTTTGTGTAATCAACCATTTCAATGGAAGATTTTCCTCATTCCGTGACAAAACCACCGGACAAATACCTGCGAATTCTTGAGGCAGAGACCAATTTGAATTGTTGAATTTTTGACGTTTTATGATTGTGGAAAGAGGCATTTTTGAGGAGCACTGTTTTAAAAAAGTCTGATTTTGTCTAATGATTTTGACAAAACTTTGATTTTAGACAGATTTGAATTGTTGCTCAGTTTAAACATCCAAAAATTGAATTTTCGTGCCGGAAATCTAGATTTTGGACCAATATTGTTTCTAATTTTTCCTAAAATTATTTTTTTTTGGACAAAAAATGAAGGTTTAGAACAGTGTGAGGAGCAAGCATACAATAAATATAGTACTATGTATTTCAGGGTGCAAAAAATAGGTCGTCACGTTTTTTGCAAGATTTTCATCTGGTTGCTAAGATGTATGATGTGTGTCCTCATATCATCAACAGTGTGCTATCTAAAAGGTCAAACCAATTTTCCTCTGATTTATAGGATTAAACATAAAAGTTTGAGCTATCTCACGTGAACATTATTGACCCGCACGAATCTCAGACTACAACAGGGGTCAAGGAAAAGCAACTTCATCAATAGTGATGCTCTAGTGTTGCAAATGAAGCCTTTACTGAATCACGATTCCTAAAATGCTGGCCTAGACGTTTTTGCAATAATTTTTTGGGGGGTCTAGGCTAAAATGCGACAGAAAATCACAGAGTTTACAACTCAACAAATGCTCCAGAATCACTCAAGTTCATTGTTAGACTTATAAGCCTCTCGGCTACTAACTTCACGCGGCATGAGCTTGATCTACGACTTGCGCAAAAGAGAGCGGCATCTACCAGTTCAGTTGTTTCCTCAGCTTGTTATCTTTTTCTCCACCTTTGCATCTAAATCAATTGACTAAGTGAAATCTTAGAGCTAACAAAAATAAAGTGACTTTAACGCGCGTATGCCAAAGGCATACGGAAGAAATGCGATACGTACCCAACGGCGGAGCACCTCCCAACTTTTGTTTTCGCTACCAAAATTGTATTTCTCACCAACATACATTTCAAAATGTAGGGCTAAGCGCTAACCATTAAAATCGATGATAGAGATGTATAGCAATTTAGGCATATTAGCTGGTGCGGCCCGTTATACACTCAAATTGATGATAGATTGGAAAGTTTTTTAATGGTGTTTTCCTCGCTTAAACAATTTTCCTTAAAACTCAATATTGTCCTTCAAAACTCTCGTCAGCAGCTCTCGTCGGTTTGTTTTTCCAATACCTCAAATTAATCTCCTACTGTGTAAGGTTTCCAAAAGTTGGAATGACGACCTTAAAACTTCTAGGTCAAGATTACTTAGAGGCAATTATCCGCCGCTTATTTGATTATCACCTATTCGACATCCATAAAACTCAGCTTAGTGGCCGACTCACAGGATAATAATTCATCATTTAAATCACGACGCCCTTTCGAAAATCATTTCACGTTTTCTATAATTATTTTTGTCCGTTTCTAGTTAAAGGTTGTTTTCATCTATAATTCTTTTGACATCAACAAAAAAAATCAAGCAGTTGACGGAATTAGTTGACGTCAATTTGGATCCATCTATTATGGCGTCAAAACAAGTCAGCTCCTTATCCGAAAGAGAAGAAGGTCCTCTTCTAATTAGTGATCTGTTTCGGGTAACGAGTTGACATCAAAAGGGTTGACGTCTTGGTTGACGTCAAAATAAATCATAGATGAAATCAACCTAAAAGTCGCATTAATACGTTTTTGACAACTTTCATGTTGGAAACCTCTAATTTGAGCTCGCATTTCTCCGATCCAAGGAATGAAAAAGAGTTTTGGCCCTGCTCTTAGTTATAAATCTCCAAACGAATTTCAGAACTACAGCTGTTGGCTGTCAGAAACGAGACTAACAGTTCTCTTGGTGTGTGGTTCTAGTGCTGATTACAAATGTACAAAATATCTGGCACGTGGCACGCCCTCCTGATTCTTCTCCTCGATTTTATCAAAGCATCATTCATCATTTCTTCGTGTCCAAAAGGAAGAGAAGCAAGTCAGACTACTCGGAATCAGACTTTTAGTTTTGACATCATTATGCACTAAGGTTGTGAGATATCTCCCAAAAACAGACATTTCCGCCTGCTGAGACCAAAGCTTTTTTGTATGTTTTCAAGCTATCATTATCACCATATTCATGTTCACATGATGGACTTTACTTGTCGATTTTTAGTGAAGGAATTTTTCTAAAAAATAGTTCACTTGGCTTGTGCAATGTGCATGTTTTGAAAAATGTTTTCTTCCTGATTCCATTAAAGAATAGACAGCGCTTCTCGCTTGGCGATGCAACAAACATGTAGGTTTACTTTTGGAAAGTTTTACGAGGCACTATGACTAATTTTGGGTGTCCTAGGTCAAGGGAATGCAGGGCACCAGCAGCAACATTTTGTGTTGCAAATGAGTCCTTGCTTGATCATTTGGCACGAGAGTTCATCACCCATTTGACCTTCGACTGATGCAGTCTTTTCTCTTTTAGAACTTCTCATGATAATTCTTCCAAATTTGGCTTGCTCGCAGATCATTTTTTACCCAATGTTGCCGGCCATTATCACTGATCATTCAAGTCTCATTGGTCATTGCCGGCCGGGCAACTTCAAGGAAAAGCACAGTATGGGAAAATCACTCTATAGGTCTCATTTCATGCAAGACAAAGTGACATTTTTGGTGATTTTCAAACACTGTGATAGAAAAATCGTACGTAAAAGGAGGCACGCAAAGGGACCTGAAAATGGGTTTTCCATGTATTCCATAAGATTATGGTCGAAAAGGAGCGCAGACAATAGGGTCCAAAAATGGTCATCATAGCAGCATCGCGAGACAAACAGGGACTAAATATGAAGGGCTACCTTGCCAAAAATCTTTTCAGGTGTCATGGGAAAAACTGGGAAATAATGCGTAGGTGGAGTAGCGAGTAAAGGTGTCGAAAAATTCGACTTTCACAATCATCATGCACAAAAGAAACTGAAAACAAGACTGAAAATTGCTTTCAGTGATGGACCGCGAGACATTTTCGAACAAAACTCCACATTTACCAAATTAAACAAAATTCGTCCACATGCAACAGCAGTCACAACAGCAGTCACAACAGTAGTCACAATAATAGTCACAAAAGCAGCCACAAAAGCAGTCACAACAGCAGTCGCAACTGCAGTCACAATAGCAGTCACAACAGCAGACACAACAACAGTCACAACAACAGTCATTACAGCACAGTAGTCACAACAGCAGTCACAACAGCAGTCACAACTGCAGTCACAATAGCAGTCACAACAGCAGTCACAACAACAGTCACACAGCAATCACTGCAGCAGTCACAGACACAATATGAACAATAATCAATGCAATGCAAAGCAATTTGAGGAAGTCCCAACAACAACTTTGTCACTTGTAGGACCGCTGCGAGCAAGCATTACTCGCGGTCAAAAACCCTACATCACCCACAATGATTGAGGACTCATTCTGTAATCATTAGCGAACAGTGTTTGAAAATTTCCTCTAAATATCTTCACTTTTTAAAAGAATAAACGTAGCTCGCTTCGCTCGTAACGCAACGTTTATAAAACTAAACTCTGAACTGAGTGATTGGCACAGATTTTTTAAACCTTTGCAAGGTCAATATGAATCAAATGAACCAATACATCAATCTTGAATGCTAAAATAAAAATATATAACCGTAGTTTCAGAAGGTATGGCTTATCTTGACACGAAAATTGCAGTTGAAAAAATAATTTGCAATAGGGGCCATCAGACTTGACCACTACATGTAGTAGGAGCGTCAGAAGCTACTTTTTTTTCCTGCCCAAAGGCTTCCTTGTTTATTTTACTCCATCATCATTTAGTGAAGGAATAGCTTAGAATAAACTTGTCAGCACCGAGTTGTTGCTTGTACTTCTCGGTCAGTTGGGTTGCATTGGTTGATGGATCGACTCACGAGTCTTCAGAACTTATGATGGATTGCGCCACAACACTGCTTTTGACATGATGCAGGTCAATCCGGGACAAAAAACAGTCTTCAACAATTTTCAATGTCATTGCTGATGCTACATACACAAACATATGGCCTCAAACAAGCAACATTCACCACAGTAGCTGAAAATTACTAAACAAGTCTCATTGACGCCTTTGTGTATTTGATAGCTTGGAGACAAAATCAGTAAAGCCAAAAGGGTTAAGAAAATATCCAAGGAAGTGATATGTGGTTTGGTACATACAAAATAAGTTTTTATTCTGCAAAATGGAGACTGGAGAAGTAATGCTTCAAATAGATTTAGACAGTGACAAAAAATGTGATGTCAAAAAGTCGATGTTACTCATTCATTGCACGTAATATGCAAAGCAAAGGTCGTGGCGTGGAAGAAGCAACGACGAGACCAAGAAGTCTTCTTCCAGTCGATTTTTAACAGTCATTCATAATGGGACATGAATGCAGATAATGGGGTGATAAATGCTAAGCAAATATTTTTCAACAACTAAAGTGAAATAAAGGTGCAGCTTTGTGTCTAAACTAGAATTTAATTAAATAATGTGTTGTTGCAAAAATGAATCTTTTATGGCGGAGGTTTGAAAAACTTGCAACATGTGTTTCTTGGAATTGTAGGGTTTTGCTCCAAATATTGGCTCGAGGTTAGAACTGCTACATAGGAGGCAGCAGGGGAGTCCTTTTGGGAAGAATTTGCTAATGCCAAGGGGGAAAATGCATAAAATGTAATAGAGGAGCTACTTTTCATATTTTCCCTTTCCTAGCTGCTGGCTGCTTCTGCAAGAAGACTAAAATGCGCAGCCCAGCATTTCAGTAGTGAAGCCTTTTGCACTTTTACTACTTACTGCAACTGTTCTTGTGCAGAAACCCTTGCATCGTATTACGCTATCATGACTTTGCGTTATTTCGGCCGCACTGCACAATTGCTCGAAATCCTTTTCATTCTTTTGACAAGTCAATTACTATCTCAGTAGTCGTCGTCATCAAGTACTTCTCTCCTGTAGCTAATGCGCAAGACAATTATCGAACCTTACGAAATCATTGAAGAAAATAACTCAAAATATGTGATTCAAAATTTATGTGTACTTCATTTCATTTCTTCGCAATTGGCAAAATGGACGTAGACCACCTTCAAGCTTCAGGGCACAATTTTGTTGATGAGAGAAGATCTTCTTCTTGAGCTACTTCTAGGCCAAGCTGGGTAATTAGTGTGGAAATGAGCCCAGTTTTCTTCAAACATGCCCCAATTTGTAGTACTTTTCCTAACGGTG
The DNA here is from genome assembly GCA_900157175.1 of Oithona nana. NCBI lineage: Eukaryota > Metazoa > Arthropoda > Copepoda > Cyclopoida > Oithonidae > Oithona > Oithona nana. The sequence goes on from LT727947.1 coordinate 185,974, forward strand.
TGTAACGGAATTAGAATCTTCCTTTGTTTATGGCTTCCGCACGAGGACAGCAGACATAACTTCTTCTTCTTCGACAAAGCAAGCAGCAGCTGAGACGCAAGCACAACCTAGTCCATTTGTCACGGGTACTTTTTCTTGTCCTTTAAAATCCTCATTAGGAATTACGATAACAATAGATCTTCACTGTAGAGTTTCCAGTGCACTTTTATGAAGGTCGAAACTTTGCGCTTCTTATTTTATGTTTGGGTTGATTGCAAATGTGAAATATCAGCCGATGTCCATATAAATGTGAGGTCAGCTGGCTTTTCAAAAAAATATCGGAATTTTAGTTAAAAGACTTAAAAATAGATTGTTGCTAATGACGTTCATATACGTTACTAAGGTTCACCATTATGTGGTCCAGTGGTAGACAGTCGACTACTCATTACTCAATCAATACAAAAGTACCTAATCCATAAAAGGTACATTGTCTTTCAAGACTTCATACAATGATGTTAAACCTTTTGACTACAATCTGGTTTTGGTTAGCATTTGCCACATCTCCCAATGCTGCTGCAGGGGAGCCAGACAACTTTGTAATGTTTGAACTGATTGCCCAAAAATGCAGCATTGACATCAATGATGAATTGGTCAATTCAGCTTTGTCCTGGTGCCTGATTAATGTCTTGTTGAATCAAGGAAAACAATGCATTGTGGACAGTTTTATAGTCTATCACTATGGAGAAGGCCAAACCACAGAGGAGTATACAACTTTAACTCCTGACAACTTTGAAAGTGTTGATCAGTACACCAATGATCACTGCTCCTTGGATTCTACTCAACATGAACAACTATCTTGCATCCTGGATGAATTGCCTGAACTATCATGTGCTGATGAACCAACTGAACCTCTGATGATAGTTCCTGGCACTCAATCTGAAGTCCAAGAAACGAGCCAATATAATACGGTTAAAGCCAATGGTGGCGATACTCAAGCCCCTATCTTAACTGGTCTGAATGAATTCATTGGTCAAACTCAAGAAAAAGCAGGCGCAGGAATCATCCAGCCAACATGTATCCTTGCTTTGACACTCCTACGCATGATAGTTGATTTGATTTAGATTTTTGTCTTGATTTTACTTATTGACAATTTGATCCCTCCCAATCTTGTCAATAGCCGTGATTATAATTTATATTATTAAAGTATAACTTTCGTTTATACTCTCGATTTGAATGTAAGGTCAAGTCTTTTCATGAAAATTATTAGGTTCAAGTGACAAAGTCGCTGGGAAAAAAACTTTCAGTTTCATAGAGTCGCATTGACGAAATTCTAAAGTTGAGACGAAAAGTAGATCTGGATTATTATTATGAATGACCGCCGTCGTGTAACATTTTCCCAACAGCCCCTCGTGGCGGTGTCTCTCTCATACCACAAGCACCAGAGTTTTCGTTTTTCACGATAAAGTATAAATGTCGTAACATTTCAGGAAAAAAGAAACATATGCACAGTGTTGGAAAATCACATAAAAAGTCTCGTTTTACAATATTGCGAGCGATGCGAATTACGTTTATTTTCAAAGTAATTTGAATTTTCCCACCATATATCAACATTAGAATACATACCATTTTTGGCGCGAAAATTCAAATGAGACATTTCTTAGTGATTTTTAAACATTGTGATAGATGTCAAATTGGAAGCCACCGCAATCATTCTCTCTCTTCTGAATCTTCAATTACTTTGACCAGCGAGAAATTCACATGATGAAATCAAAGAAAATTCTTTCATCTTGAGACAAGGATAAATGTGCGGCGATCGCATTTACTGCAAAATCATTTTTATTACCGCACGAAACAAAGCTTTAAAAGTTGAAATGTTATGATACGCTGTGCTCTTTAAAAGAGATGAAAAATTGTCAGGTTCATTTGATGCCATAAACGTTAATATCCCAGCGAGTTTCTCGTAACTTATCTCAACCCTATCATTATTCAAAATAGGCGGCAAAAACTTTGACATTTTGGCAACCATCTTGAAACAAAAACAAGATTGAGAGATTGTATATTGGCAAAAGGAGAATGACGCATATTTTTGCGTCATCCTACTTTACTTTTCACTTACACCACCCGCTGGTTTTTCTCTTAGTTTTAGTCCGTAGGTGAGCTTAGAAGATCACAGTGTTTGAAAATCATCAAAAAATGTATCATTTTCCGCATTTTACATCGTTGTTTGAAAACCAACAAAAAATGTCTCATTGGAATTTTTACATGTTGATGTTTTCAAATATTTGAATTTTGGCGCCAAAAATCGCGTAGATTTTGATGTTGATATTTGGCGGGAAAATTCAAATTACTTTGAAAATAATCGTAGCTCGCTTCGCTGGCATTGTTGTAAAATGAGACATTTTCTACTAATTTTAAACACTGTGTCGAGGTGAGGTTGCTTACAGGGTAAGGAAGTCGGAAAAATTAATGGGTTCATGCCTCAAAAGGAAATTTCTATTTCCACTCCAATGATCTAAGCTAAAATAGAATCGTGTTAAAGGCGGAGTTGATCATCTTTGCAATTTTTCAATTTAGGCGTTGGTTTGGTAGGTATGAGAATGGGAGTAAGTAATGCTTATGTGCCTAGCGGCAACCTTGCTCCCCTAGCTAGCAGCAGTTTGTTCAAGATGACAAGCGTGACAGGACGCATAAAACTCAGTTCATTTGTGACGAAGGAAAATTTAAATTACTCCGTTAGAAAGAAGGCTTCTTTTCTATTGTCTTTTGCTATTGGTTTCCTACACTCTTACGACATTCATATTTCTTAGCTTGTCTCTCGAAGACTCCCCTAGACACAATAATCAGTAATTGAAAATACAAAAGACACAATCCTCAAGTGCACGGTGTTTGAAAATCACAGAAAAAGTCTCATTTAACTTTGCGAGCGAAGCGAGCTATGTTTACATTTTGAATGGACAAAAGTTAATTAAATATGCCACAAATTGTCCATTTTGGCGAGTTTTTGAAAATCTGAAGCTTACGGTCAAAAAGTGTTACCAGACAGGTCACTTTTAATAGGACAAAAAGTTGGTGGATATTGCCAAAATCAAAAATTCAAATGCTACATTTTGAGTAATCTTCAAACAATGTGAAGTGTCTACTTAAACGTTATAAAATGCAAAGTGTAGTCGAGTCTCCTCTACTAACTATTTGATAGATTTTTTTCAAAACCTGCTAATTGCATATTTTATGGCTTGGGAACGTTAATTGATCCTGGCAAGTTTTTTTCATTCCCTAAGAATTTTGCTTCAATTGTTCGGCCAATTTTGAGATTGAACCTGCAATCAAAGCGCGCGCGCAAAAAAAATGTACAGTTGTACAATCAAAATTCTTCCAACAGTTGTTCATTATTTGGCTAAAAAGTTGTTGACCCAAAAATATTTAGAATTGCTCAATCACTTTGATTTTTTTTTCCTGGTAAAAATTGAAATGTGAATCAGGATGATTTGACAGCCTTAGTTCCTTAGTTTACAGTTTAATCTGCGAAGCTTTGGCTCCTCTCTCTGATGATATTGCGTGTAGAAATGATGCTGAGACGATGCGCGGTGCGGAAAAAATGATGGACGCGAGAAATTACATCGCTCTTGTATTTCAATTAGAGAAGCTGAGAGCGAAGAACTTTTAAAACTGCTGGGGTTGCGACACATCTAAAAGGCGTCTTGTCAAACGCTCAAAACAAACTGATCCATCACTTCTGCTCCTTCGAAGTAGAAGGGCAATCATCATTTTTTCGACGCTGCTGCCTTCGTTGTCCTAAACTGCTTTTTTAGATTATGCAGATCGACGCATGCATGCAAGCCATATTTGCTTCATGAATATGACGCAAAGCAGATGAAATAGATTTTGACACATGCATAGCATCTGAAAAAGTCTAATTTTACAACTTGGCAAATAAATAGCAAAGCGAGCTAAGATTATTTGCAGAGTATAAATATGTTTGAATTTTGGCGCCAAACATCTACAGGATCTTCTACATTGCAAAGTACTTTTAGGATTGTAAGTCGCGTATTAAAAATTGGTTGGCCACTTTTCGCAGCGACCTAAATTAGAATGCGACTTACTTACATTGGAGAGCGACTTACGATCCTGAAAGTACGCATTGCGAGCCTCCCAATGTTGTAAAATAGACTTTTTCAGATGCGATACATGTGTCAAAATCTATTTCATCTGCTTTACGTCATATTCATGAAGCAATTACGGCCTGCATGCATGTGTCGATCTGCATAATCTAAAAAAGCAGTTTAGGACAACGAAGGCAAAAAGTGAAAATTGGCGATTTTTTTCAAGCTGGCTGAAAATGTAGTACGGTAGCTACCTTGACCTTGGTTGTGAAATGGATTGACAGGGGATGAGTCTTGTCATATTTCGAGTGGTAAATAGGCGAGAGATTGAAAAAGTTTTGACGCCGCATTGCCGAGACGAGCTTCTTCAAAGCAAAGCGCTACCTGCTCTTTAGTAGCAGTTCAACTATTTTCCTCAAGAATGATGTCTCTTCGAGAGAGAAGAAAACCTAACGTAAATCAAGGCAACCTTGGAATCATGATGATGATAATGATGCCTAACTTAGATGGGCCCCCTATTTAAAAACGACTAGGTCCTCGACAAAGACGATGATGCGATGCTGGCGACGCGAGCCGGCGAAATCTGCATCAGCTTGACTTGTCTGCTTTTAAAACTTTTATGACATACATGATGATATGATCATGACCCAAAAAGGCAAGACAACTGCTGAGATCTTGGGGCCTGCAGCGACCTTTGCAACGATTAACTTCTTTCCTTTAAAACTTCCGCTAAAACGTTATCGTAATTAACAAATGAGAAAATCTGCGCGAGCGAAAAGTACAACTGTTATGATCCTTGCAGCAAGTAAAGTGGATCTTGTTTCCATTAATAGTATTTTCATTTTGAAGTTTGGCAAAAAAGAGTGGACAGAATTTCACCTCAAGAGTCTAAGTAGGGTCAGCGACGGATCGCGAGTATGTCGATAGAAATGCACAGATTATATCACCTAAGTACTTTGTAATCCATAATGCACAATTACAAGGTCATGTTCAACTACTTGCCGCTTACGGATTCCATCAAACTTTGGTCTTGACCATTGAACAATCATGTCAGAAAGAGAGCTAACAGACCTAACAGCTCAAACGCCTCAAACAGAGTCCGATTCTGTTGGTGCCAGTGATAGCTCCCCAACAATTTCCCAAATGGATTCCCCAACGGATTCCCCAACAGATTCCCCAACGGATTCCCCAACGGATTCCCCAACGGATTCCTCAACAGATTCCCCTTCACCTTCGCCCCCAAAAAGCAAAGCCTGCGATCGGATCTTTATTACCTTTGTGGTTGTCCTAGCAGCTTCCACTATGGTCTTGGCAGCTTGTGTGCTGTATAATCCAGATTGCGCTAAAATGTTTTATTCCACTGTGCATAAGTTGAAAAGTCAGGCTAAAGAAGTGGTCATCTGGGTTAAAAGCATTTTTTGGACGGGAACTCAAGGAGACAATGGCTTAAGTCCAACTACTATCCAGGACATCCAAGTGAAAGAGGATGACAATGTTGAATCAGATTCTTTGCTCCATGATCTTTGGAGTGGAACGACTTCAAAAATGGATCAAATCATTGAGTGGATTAAAAGCCTTTTCTGGACGGAAACTCATGGAGACAATGGCTTTAGTACAACTTCAAAAATAGATCAGATCATTGACAAAGTCAAAGCTGGGGAAGGCCAAGCTGATACCAATGAGAATGTCACTGAGAGGACTGAGAGTGAAACTACCTTCACAACCTCAACTCCAATAACACCCTTTAGCAATAATTTTCAATTTAATCTTACTTCATACCTTGCAAGGCAATCGTTACACAGAGGTACTATATTCCAGCTATATATCATATCATTATATGTCATCATTATTTATTTAGATGAAATTGTATTGACTGGTGGCATTGAATCCTTGCCCACTGTAGTCACTGGCAAAATTACATCTATAAAATGCCAAACGGATTCCCCTATGGTATGGGGTGCAGTGGGAGGACTTCTGTTGGGGCATACCCCAATACTCTGTGGAGGAATCAATGAAATCCATGTCAGTGATAGTGAAACTACCTTCCCAACCCCAACTCCAATGACACCCTTCAGCAATTATTTTCAATTCAATCGTACCACTGGTGATGATTCAATCCCATCAGCTAAATGTGTCCATTTGGTGATGCCACCAAACAAAATTTTGCCCAACCTTCAAACAGCCAGGGCTTTTGCAGCTAGTGCTGTCTTGGCTAATGAAACAATTTTATGGGTCACTGGAGGATACACTTCAGTCACAAAGGAACCCTTGGACTCAACCGAGTTGATCGACATAGAGAAAGGCACAAATGTGGAAGGTCCATTGCTACCTAAACCACTCCTTTTCCACTGCCTAGCTCAACTCAACAAAGATCAAGTGATTCTAGTTGGTGGCATGAATGACCAGGAAGAGGCGGAAAATGGTACCTACCTCTTTGACTATCCTAGCCGGACTTGGAAAGTTGGTCCTCCTCTCAACCATGCACGATACGGACATGGATGTGGATCCTTTTTCAATGAAACTTCTTTAGGTCATTTTGAGTTGGTGGTTATGGTAGCAAGTGGCAAGAACTCATGGGAAGAGAGGCTTCCCGTTGAACAAATCAACGTGATCCGTGATAATGAGTGGAGTCTAGGTAAAAATCCCAACTTAAAAACCATTTCTGTTCAAATCAAATGTTTAAAAAAATACATCATTTTCTAGGTACCCAGTTTAAGATTCTGGAGTTTGTGACAGATGCCATGGAGGGATATGACGTTGGTGGTGTGATGGTTAGTCAGACCCGAGGAGTTGAATTCATTTTGGGCCCTTTTTGGTTCAAATTTAAATGTAACCTTAGCAAGGGCTGCAATTGGAGTATGAGAAAATTAGGCGTAGCAGGTGACAGAAGATTTAGTACAGCCATTAGCTTGAATCGCTGGTCTTTGAGGTCAAGATGTTGAATCACTGCCTACTTTTAATGTACATATAAACAATATTGGGTGCGATTTAAAAAAAAAAAATTTGAAAAGACTAAGGCCCTGAATTTCTGGGTCACGTGACCAACAAAAGACTTGTAACTCGATAAGGCAAAGAAAACCACAAGAAACGATGTATTTTGTGACAATGAAAGTGACAATTTGCGGCTAAGAAAGTGATGTTATCCTTCCACACTTTACTGGCATAACAACTTCTGCTGCTGCTTCAATTCCATCCCCGCGGTCCTCCTCATCGTGAAATGTTCGACTTTAATGCGTGTTGTAATGGCACCGAAAGGACATCATCCATTATTTGGCAATTTTGCTGCTGCTTCTCTTCGAAAATTATTGTAGTAGACAATTGGCACGCGAAAATTTGATGCCCATAGAAAATCCATTTGAAGACTACTTCGTCTACTCGTTATTTCACTTTCACAAAAGAGTGCCTCAAGGAGACCTTTGACACTTTTCAGCAGCTTGAATTTCTCGTAACGCGAGCCCTAAAACAATGGGATTGACCTTAGAGCTCCTCTTGTTCCGACTCTTACTACAATTTGACCGAAACCATTGCACAAAGGCAAGAAAAAACAAAAATGTCTTATTTGAATTCTTGCACCAAAAATGACTAGAATTGTACTTGAAAAAAAATCTAAAAATTAGCCAATGACAAAAAAAAATTATCAGACGCTTTAGAATAATTAACCTTTCCTCGCAAAGTTAAACAGATTGAGACTTTTTAGAGCGATTTTCAAACACTGCTGTACAAATTGAAAAGTCGGCATAGGGGGCCTAATTTCCAACTGATGACGGTGCCATTTTTTAGGGCCCCCTTATAAGCAATTGGACTGGGCGAAACTAATGAGCGGAATGCCGAGTTGAGCTCATAAATGAATCCAGACTTTGTTCTAAGCCGATCACTACACACCTGTAATATTGAAAATAATTTCAGTTTTAGCTCGCATCACTTTGCTTTACTCGCTAATGGCATGGATTCTGAAGCATCAGCCACAAATCATTTTGATGTTGTTATGGAAATTGGCATTTGAATAATCCCATTTTTCATCTTTGGGTAATTGCTGCGAGGAAACGGAAGCCGATTAATGTTAGTCGTCTATTAACGGCAACTTGCTTCTTCTTCTCCTTCAGCTTCCAACAGAAGTTAATCATATGCAGGTCGTTGATTGCTGATGAGTAGAATGTAGGAAGGAACGAACGATTTTTGGGGATTATAATCGGTCTAATAGGATGGACTCCACCCGCTTCTCATGTCACCGTTATTACAAAAAGCCTTTTTATCAAACAGGTCTCTGGAACTCTCATGTCAATAAACGACCCTAAAAATATTGGTACACAATACTAATTACATACTTACTACAGAGTACAGTCGGCGCTTTTTAGACTTCAAAGTCTAAAAAGCGCCGACTGTAGTAACTTTTTTTGATAGAGGTAAAATTCGCTTAGTCCACGATTTCCTAATGATGTTTCCAGACTCCTGTTTGATATGCAGATGTGTATTTGGGAATGATGTCGCCTTCGTTCCAAATACTCCTCACGACGACAACGAATTCTCTTTTTGGTCCTGGTCTGGGTCCTTCCTTCCGCTGCTGCTAAGCGCGTGCAGCATTGGTACGCATTATGATGGGCATTATTGTAACCGTTTTTCTCGTGATGTCACATGAAATGCAATCTGCTGTGAATAAATCACAGTTATGCCTTCTTCTTCTGTGATGCACTAAAGCTTTACAGGATGAGAGGAGCTGAACTGCTCTGCAAGTTACTTTGCTCTACTTTACGATGCTTCAGAAGGATTGCGTCAGCTCTTTTTTCTTCTGCTTCTTCCCTAAGACTTTTTCCTGAAGATCAAATGACATGACTGTAATTGAAGTGTCATTACGACAGATCTATCATATAGAGTCGAATATTGCGGAAAAGGGAGACGTTTTTGGTGATCTGAACGAGTTGACAATTGACATCCAGATGATCAAAGTAGTCGAAGAATTTGATGAATTGACCTCGCGAATCATTGATGCATTTAAAAGCTCCTCAGATCAATGAATGGCTTCCTCTTGCCTTTTAATCGGAGTTACTCTTTTATCTTGCGTTATCGATCTCGCATTTTGCTTCTTGCTTCCCCCACACAGTTTAAATAAAATCACTCAAAAAGTCTCATTCGAGTCGTACATATTTTGCAATTTTTTTCAAATATTTGAATTTTCGCAGTAAAATGGACAAAATCCCACCTCGTTGTAGATTGGAGACTCTATTGGAGATTTTTAATCTGGAAATAAGCATGAGACCTTTTTAAAGATATTGAAACACTGTGCTTCTCCTGCCCCTTTTGTGATACAAATCAGTGCAGTTATTGGCTAGGCAGCATTTTAATAAAAATCAGACATCAATCAGTTCCCACTCACTTTGATCTAGAATTAACGGAGTAGCATTTTATAGATGCCATTTCGATTATTGCAACCATTTGCAACCAAAACTATGACCACCGGCAATGGCAGAAACAGATTTTTTTTTTTTATTTCCATACTAAAATACTATAAGTACAACTTTGGTAAATGACTTTTTAAAGTCACATTTTGGTTATGTTTGATCCAAATTAAACTGGTGGCCCAAAAAAATTGACTCCTTTCCCAGCGTTATTTGCTGTAAAAACAACGTTTATTTGCTCGTCCTTCGTCAATCCTAAAAGGCCCATTTTTTTCAATGCAAATGGGCTCGCTGCTGCTTTTCAAAGGTTAAAGGAAACTCAATATTTGTTGAAAAAGATCTTCGGTAAAATCTGTGCTGGAAAATGCATCGATGAACCTGGCCTCATATTATGACGCGTTTTTCACTTATTGCTTGGAAATTCAAGGTCTACAACTCAGACATGAGGGACTCTACGCTTCTTCTTCTTTCAAAGACCTCCCCAAAATGATGTCTTCATTTTCTCTAGATCATAGATCACCTAATTGCTCATCGCTAAGCCAGTTGGAAGAAGCAGAGACGACGCTGAGCACAGAAAATTCAAGGCAATTTTTTCAGACAAAAATCTCATCTGATGCAGCCAAAAATGGTATGGAAAACAAAGTAGGCAATAATCATACAAGCAAGCTTGCTGTTTTATTCTTCAGTTAATATGTCAATATGTTTTGCTTCTGAGCATTCTACAAGTAATTTGACAACATCTTTGTGTCCATTTTTACAAGCAATATTAAAAGCAGTCATGCCAGAATTGTGTTTTGCATTAAAATCAATGTTACTTTCTGAGTTATTCAGGAGCAATTGGACAACATCTTTATGTCCATTTAGGCAAGCTAACATAAATACAGTACATCCGCTACGACTTTTTGGATTCAAATTAATGTTCTTCTCTGAATGTTCCAGGATTAGTTTGACTACATCTCTATGTCCATTATCGCAAGCCATCATAAATGCAGTCATTCAAGAATACGTTTTCGCATTAAGATTAATGTTCCTTTATGATATCTTCAGGAACAATTGGACAACATCTTTGTGTTCATTTTTGCAAGCCACAATAAATGCAGTCATCCCATAATTAGCTTCCATATTAAGATCAATGTTTGTCTCTGAATGGTCCAGAAGCAATTTGACAACATCTTTGTGTCCATTTAGGCAAGCTACCATGAATGAAGTGAATCCATCTTCATCTTTGATGTGCAGACCATTTTCTTCACAATTAAAGTGTTCAAGAAGCAGTTCAACAACATTTGTTTCACCACATTTACATAACATGCCACAAACATTTTGAGTTTCCACCTTTTAATCAAGACATTTTCAGCCAAGACTTTCCAAGTTTCCGAAACCTTTAGACATTTGACCAATCCGCGAGTTTCGATAATTTCAAAAATCTGTTCACCAACATGTGGAATTCCAAGATTGATAACTTTTCCCATTTTGAATGTAAAACAATGGTTTGACCCCTTTGGCGTTGAGACAGAAAATGACGCCACTTTAAGTTATAAAGAGTTACCAGATTTGGTATTACAAATTATGCCAAATATTTTTCAAAAATGCCAAACTGAACATTTGTTGCCATTTTTGCAGGTTTTGCCAAAACTGTAATAATTTTTCGGGCGGAAAAATTTCAAATGTTATTAAAAAATATTGTCTTGGATATATGAATTTGAATCGCAGTCTTAGATCTGAAAAGTATTTTCAGTCTTGTATAATGATTGATTTTGTGTCAACTAAAGTGACAATGATAGTAGACAAAGATTAATTCTTCAGGTTTTTCTCTCCTAACCTTGACCTCGTAGGTGGAGATTTTTGGAAGCTCTCATTATGCCAAAATGGGACGCGATGTCTAATCAATCAACAACAAAACTGTTTTGATCTTATTCAAGAAGGAAGTTAACGATCCTCCACCTTTACTCCTGAGCTCAAATGATTCCAACTACGAAAATTACCTATGCAGAGAATCTTCTTGCGTGATTCCATAAGATAATTGGATACACACATCATTATGACACCCCGAGAACGCAGAAGGCCGAGACACAGACAAACTAATCTACTTACGGGATTCCAGGAGACATATTTTGACTCATGCGCGCGCAAACCTTTCGAGTCCTTACAAAAATAATGCTTGATTTAGTCAAGGTTTTGTATTTACTTTTAAAGAGGTCATTAAATTAATTCGCTAGAAGCAAAATTCAAACTCTTAATTTCTAAAGTACCGGAAGAATTAGAGACGGTACGCGCGTGACTTGTTAATTTTGGCGCGAAAATTCAAAAATTGGAAACCCAGTATTAAAAAATCTTTTGCTTCTAATCTCAAAGCTACCGGAAACGGGGACTTTTTCGCTTGAAATGAAGTGCGTTCGTGAGGTAACGAAGAATTTGAATAATCTGGTCATAATTAATTTTTGCACCCTTGCATGCATTTTGTGTGGTCACTAGAAATGCACCGACCCCTGTTCAGAATTAATTATTTGCTAGTATTTGACATTTCAGGTTCATTTCTGGTCTCACTTTTTCTCGGTTTCTTCTTAGTTTTTCAAAAATTTTGAAGTGTCCAGGAAGAAATTCCTTTTTGAAATCAGAAGGCTCATCGCTCTATTGCTACTCGACTCAGCTTGTCATGGTCAAAAGTTTTGAGTTTTGTTTCAAAGATGACCTTCAAGCCTAAGCAATTGGAAACGTACAAGATGGCTCGTAAATTCGACACGTGCCTAGTAGCTATGAAATTCAATCTTCGCACTTTGCATAAGCTTTTGTTTCTATTGACAACAACGAATTTCAACGATTGCGGAAACACACAATATTTTCATATTTGCTCTAAGGTCTATTTTCAGAGCCCAAAAATAGTATTTTTTCAATACTTTTTGAATTTTCGCGCCAAAATGGTATTTTTTTCAATATTTGAATTTTCGCGCTTCGTTCGCATATTTGTTGTAAAATGAGACTGGGTAAGTGATTTCAAAACGCTTGGCAGCAATATTTCAAGTACCCTACAAAACCAAAGATAAGATTTTGAAAAAGTACACAAAATATATGTGACTTTTTATGCTCTTTTGGTGTTGTATTTTGTCGCATGTGATGTTTCAAGAAGATAACAAGATAACTGAAGAGTTGTTGTGTCCATTTTTTGTCTCGAGCCCCACTTGATGTTAGCAATTTATGTGCGGTTTGCTCCTTTGCAAAAATTTTATTCTCAGAACTTTTGGAAGAAGTCTTTTGTCTACCTTTAAATGACTTTTTGACTTTTAATGGAGCAAAAAAGTTAACATGAAAAACGCCTATGGTTGTATGTTACCATAACGAAAAGTTCAACAAAAAAGACATCGAAGATGCTGCTGCCTCTGCCTCCTTTTTGAAACGCTCTGCATGCGTGATACGCGCATTTTTGAGGATCTTAGCGTGTGCTTTAACCAGATTTTTGCAATTATACCATTTCAAGCAAAAATGGTTAACCTTGTTTGACTTTCTTTATGGGTCTATACAGGTGGAACACATTGTTTGAAAATCGATGAAAAAGAGTCACCGTACATATCATGAAAATTAGAGTATTGCGAATTTCTTTGAATCTTTTGCGTGTCCGGAAAGTAGGTTTTTATTGCTCGCTTCGCTCGCAATATGTGAAGAAAGGAAGACAAGTCTTGTTGATGATTTACAACCACTCTGATTTTTCATTGTTTTCTGGCGAATTTCCTCTTCTATTAATCAAGTTGAACACTTGGTTCTTCCAAGGCCATCATCAATGGAAAAATGGGAAAAAGATGGTAAGTGTAGATCCATGTCAACTGTAGAACTGTGCACGTTGTTGCTTTATGTCATTTTTGATCTTTGCCGCAAAGCAACGCTTCGCTTTTGAATGGCTGGGGTCTCCTCTTCATTCTTCGCTTCTTAACCTTGAATTTGGTCTCAATTTTAGATTTCCAGATAGAGGAGGAGCAGTGATGCAACTTTGAGTTTCAGAGCATGGGAAATGTTCTCTATGCAAGCATAGAGAAGTACTTAGTGCAGGAAAAGGGACATTTGTCGTCCGTTTTCATAGTTTCCCAACTTTCCGGTGAGATCGGATCACAATTACCTTCCTCATAACCTAACTTGAAATATTCCATTTTCGACAGAGCTGTATTTGATATGGAGACAAAAGCTCTGAACTTATATTCAAAATCGATGTTTTTGCTGTTTGAATATTCCAAGAGTAATTTGACAACATCATTGTGGCCAAGTTCACTTGTCAACATCAATGGAGTCATTCCATTATTGTCTCTGTTATATGAATCGATCCTTGTACTGCCTGAATGTTGCAGGAGTAAAGTTTGACAACATATTTATGTCCATTATACCAAGCAATACAAAATCATAAATGGAGTCATTCCACCATTGTCTCTGGCATTAAAAATCAATTATTTTACTACAGCAATTTTTGCGCAAAAATTCAAATAAGGCACAATAACATCGTACTGAAAAGAGTTTTAAGAGAGCATTTTCAAATACCCATAAATCTTCTCAACTGTCAAGATGATCTCCAAAGTAAATTATGCTTTAATAGTCTTTCATGGTGTGAGGCGGCATTGCCCAATCTTTTTTTACGAAACCGAGAACAAATAATTACCGTCACCGTGCGTCCCTCGCATGCTACTACATCTTCATGGAAGCTCTAAGGATAGATTTCTTGGCGTTTTTCAATCATTAGCTACTTCCATCTTTTCCTAGATAACCAAGTACCAACGGTTCGTTGAACAATACCATCCGTCAGAATTTGAGAATTGCATTTTGACGAAGAACTACACACGGTGGCGGCAGTAGCAAAAGATTATTCTTCCCAAAATAAGGATAATTGGCAGACAAAGGTCTAAAAGCTGTCAGAAATGTCTTGTGAAATAGGCCCATAACGTTATGAAAATGTCTGTGAAAAGTCACCTACTGATTCCTTTTGAATTGGTTCTTCGCTCGTAATAGTGAAAAACCGTAAGACTAAATGGAGCTGCGTCTCTTTCGAAACATTTGCACTTATAGCATAGGAGGGGTCGATAGAAAACAGACCGACGCAGCATATACAAAATGGCTAAAAATATTTCAATATCACCATCATGCAATTGTGTCTTTGGCAATTCAAATGCTCTGTGCTAAATGAAATTCCTTTTTATGCTTGATGCATCGTTCTTACGCAAGGTTGTAAAAATATGTGAAAGATTTATCGCAGTTTGTTTATGATTTCGGTTGATTTTCTAAAAAACCACATTAGAGGTAGAGTGAGATGATGATGAGGAGTCAAAATTCTCCGGAAATCATTTTTGCTAAGTTAATACATTTCTAGGTAGTACCGGAAAAAAGTTCTCACTTATTTCTATCGTCGTCTTTTGGGGCCCCACAAAATTGTAGGCTTCACAAATTGGTTAGCACAATGCAAGGAAGGTCACGATATACATACGACTTTGCTGCTGCTGTGGACAAGATTTCAATCCTTCAATTACTTTTTGTCTCGCGAGTTCTTCTAGCAGTGCTGCTGCGAAGCTAATAAGACCTCGTTATCAGTCAGTAGTTGTAGGCTACTGCAAAAAATGATCGTGAAATGAATTTCCAAAGATTGATAAGGTTGAAGGATTGAAGTCTTGCCTGCCACAATGTGTCAAAAGTCCAATTTTTGTTCAAAAATTCAAGTTGATGAAAATACTCGGAGAATGGTCAATTTGGTTTTAGTGTCAAAATTGACAATTGACAATTTTCAACAGTTTTTTGGTGCGATATTTGGGTCAAAGTCTTGATTTTTGACATGAAAATTCATGCAAAAAATGTCTAATGAAGGCAACAAGGACGAAAAGGACCAATTTTTCGCAACCCTTTTGACACATGACAGATTAAAAATGGGGCTTTGTTACGTCCCAGCACCTGCTGCATCATTGAAAAAATCGCTTTGCAGAGTGCAAAGCAAACAAAGTTCACAGTTCTTCATTGCTGTCATTTGAGTCAATCTTTTTTGTAACCCTGCACTGCCTCATCAGCAGGTCTAAGGCGCAAAAATGTGCTCTAAGTGACAAATCTCAATACCAGGAATTGGCCTAATTTCCGGGAAATTGGAAGCCCTAATTGACATCATGCCATGACACTCTTACTTCAGAAAACAATGGGCAAAAATCCCATGGCATGAAAAATGATTGCAGCAATGCTACTGGAGATTATATAGCCTCATTCTTTTCGGTTTTGAAAACGTAGAAAATGTACCAATTCCGTGTGGTCAAAATTAGAGAAGTGGTGATTTGACCTTGCAATGAATTTGGGTTGGCAAAAAAAATCTTTTCGACTGTTTTTTTGACCATATATCGACTTAGCAATGATTATTTTCTAATCAAACTTTTGACAGATACAAAGTTGCAGTTGATAAGCAGTGATTATCAAAAGACAGATGAGAACCGAAAAAAGGTCTCAATTTCATTTTCTTTTTGTCAGAAAAAATCTTGCGCCTGCATAAAAATTGGAACCTTTTCAATCTTGTTTATTTTTATTTGTTTAGCAGAAAGCAAGAGTTGAAAATTAATTAAGTTGAAAACTGCAGGTGCTGAAAATGAGAAATTGATTTTTCCAGGCCATTTTTCATCAGATCACATCTCAAGATTTTCGTTGGAAGTTTTGAACAATTCAAGGACTAGCTAACGAGTAGTAGAGCTAATCAAGCATTCCAATCATAAAGAGTTTTCAACGCAGAGTGAAAAAAAAAATGTGACACGAATTTAAAGGTCCTTCAACTGTTTAAAAAATCAGTAACAGCATTGATGATGATGATGGCATGATTCAAATTGGATTTTAAATTCAAGTCTCCTCAAAATTCAAAAGTTCATTTTAGAAAAGATCATCAGAGGAGTAGAGTACCTAGATTGATATCTAAATAGCTCCATTACTTCACAGTACAGTAAGATCTGAACTTTAGAAAAATCGAGAATTAATCTCGCTGCCGCCGGTGGATGATTCTGCACCACTGCATCGTTGCTTAGATCTGACATTTCTGCATCATCAGGAAGAAAATTCTCTAGAATGACACACCATTTAGTTCAAATTAACTCTTGAAGAGATTAGTCTTCATCTAAAAGCTTCCTCTTCTTCCACAAGTCATCATAAAGGAGAGAAACTCAAAATTATCACGTATGAACTATTGTCATGCACGGTGTTTGAAACCAACCTAAAAAGTCTCATTTTTCAAGATTTCTGAGTGACTTCAATTTTCTAATGGAAAATATTTGAATTTTCGCGCCAAAAATCGATCTTAGAATCTATATAGGTGCAAGTTTGGCTATTTCTCTCGTGAAAATTCTTTTTGTGTTTTTAGTAATTTCTTTAAACAGTGTTTCATCAGTGATCATGTGGAATAGGTAGACAGGATGGCTCTTTTTAAAAAGTTCCGTTGGAAAATATATTGAAAAAACATGGCGTGCTGAAAAGTCGATGCCTTGCGATGATCAATACTACCTATCAATGTGTGCTGCAGCAAAGGTCACATGAATGCATGATAGTAGTGAACAAATTGTGTCCTAGGAACTGAAGATTTTTACATTGTTCAAAGCAATGCTTCAGATGCCTTTCTCAAGACCCGCCGCATCAGCATCAAGCAAAAGGTTAGGATTAATGGGTGGTTCATTTAAAGGAGCTGCAGATGGTAACATGCAGATTACAGGGTGTACAACACTTTCACTACTCTTCTCACAAAAGACTAGATCGCTATCGGACCAACGCTATCATCCTGTTCATAGCCGTAAAAAGGGGTGTACTTTACACTTCAGTAACTTTTCATTACAAGTAAAGAAAGTTATTTATTTTTGGTGTCTTTTGAAATTCCACAAAGATTTTTTCAAAGACGCAAGTGATGATTATTTATAGAGAAGGATGACAGCAGTGCTTTGAATGGTTATTCTTAGCGTAGCGAAATCTTTTCCATGTGTCCCCACTCTCCATGGGACGTGGCATTGAAATTGACACTTTGTTGCCCCAAGGGGGCAACTTGGACAATAGGGGGTCTTTGAATCACAGGCAAGAAAATAGGCAATGACATCCATGTCTAACATGAAACTTGAGGCTATTTGGATCCAAAGATTCAAAAGTCTTCACATTTTGGGTTTTGAAGTCATGACTCAAGAGTTCAAATAGAATTCGACAGGTTTTGTTTAGGCAAAACACTTATGAGCAAAAAGATGATCGACAGAAGCGGCAGATATGATGCCTACCTTAAAATTCAACCTACTCAAAAATGGACATGTACAATAGGGTGGGCCCTATCATAAAAACGAATGGATCAAGTTGGCGGAATTGGCAATAGTAAATCAGGTCGATCAGCTGACCCATCAGGTCAATCGGCTGACCCATCAGGTCGATCAGAATTTCTGTCGTAGCAGCCGAGTTGGCGGAATTGGCAATAGTAAATCAGGTCGATCAGCTGACCCATCAGGTCGATGACGTCACTGCTTATCATACAGCTGTGACTAAAACATGGGTTTCCAATTCCAATATTTTTAGAATAGAGCCCACCCTAATGTACAAAGTTTTCCTTGGATCATGCAACGCCACTTCATGATCAACTTGGCTGGGCTCTACGCTGTGACAAATCATGTCAAAAGAATGGACACAAGTACAAAAGAGACCTTCACCTTTGTTGTCATATATAAACTTCTAGCTGCTATTCTTACTTGAGCCTATTTCTCGCTTGTAGAAAGTGATGAGAGATAAGGAGCAGCGCGGAAAAAAGCAGGGGGTAAACCCATTTTAGTAATTTTCTAGACCTAATATTTATGACCCGTCAACAGAGAAAATGACCATGGTCAGGTGTGTTCTTATTATGCTTTTAAAGTCCTTCTAGCGTTAATCCTGGTCTATCTTTGTGATGCTAAAAATGGACTAATTGGTATCGTAAACTCTAATTTTCAGTAGAGAAAGTGATGTTGTTTTGCATCTATCTCCATCTATGTTAACCAGGCTAGAACCTAGAAGGTAATAAGAGTGATAGGCATCGTAATGAAGCGGTCGGGGGCGCCTATCGCTTGAATAAATTGGGTTTACGTGAGTTCACTCTAATGTCCATATAAGGATGATGATGATGCTAATAAGGCAGGAAATATTGCAACCTCTCCTTAGCTCTACCTTGACATCCATACAAAAACGGGCCATTTTTCAACACTATTCGCTGCTTATGTACACACATTTACAAAATAGCCATTTCACGATATTCTTCAATCACACACTGTGGGAAAATCAGAATTTCTGTTCAGATTTTAAAAGTGACATTTTTGGAATTTTTCAACTCAAAATGGTATTTGGCCACAGTGTGGCATCATAAACATACCGTTTACCACCATAATTTGCAATTTTGTCATGATTTGGGTTGATCAGTTACATGCATTTTTCCAATTTGTCATCGAAAAGAACTTTGATCATCAGAGTAAATCTTAAGTTTTTTTTTCTTGTTAACCTTGGATCAATGCCTTGATTCTTAGTTGAGCAATTCAAGATTCAGGACTTGGTCGTGACTTTGCCGAAAGGATGATTTATGCCGAATATTACATACCAAACAGAATTAAGGAGGCATCACAAGTCCCCTCCTCAAGATGACGAAAGTTCATCTTAGTACTCAAGAGTTCAAGAATCGTGAGTTTTGAACACACGCGGGGTTTTATTTTTTTCCGGATCACTTGGAAAATAGGTGTCAACTTGTCATGCTTGTAAAAAAAGGGTTTGAACTTGAGTTAGATGGGATGAATGTGTCGTTTTTTAATAGCCTTCATGCTTACAAAAATTCAGCATGAAGAAATGTCGACCTTAAAAGATTCTTTCATGAAAAAAAAGTCAATAGTTTTCACATTTCTTTTTTCTTCTTGATTTTCTTCAAGATCTAAAAGGTCCAAACTCCAAAGGTTGAATTATAGTTGACCGCATGGGTATTTTTTCATGGGTTCAGCAGGGTTTAGATTTATGTTCCGGAACTCCTGTATAAAATACGATTTTTGCTTCTTCTGTATTGTTACGCTAAGTAGTTTTCAACTTTTTGCCAATTTTGCCATTTTTCTCGTGAAGTTTTAAGTTTTTAGATTTCAAAGCTTGAGTTTTAATTTATTTTTTATTGAAAAGTTCCTCATTATTCGCTTTGTTTAACGGCAGTCGTCATAAATATGGTTTGGCCATCTTTGTTGAGGCAAGCTTCCTTGACAGCATTGTACCAGGGTCCAACTTTGGTTTTGTCCTGCAGTTCATTAAAGGCATCGCAGCCTTCAATAGCGCACAGCACTCCATACACTGCCAAATCAGCCAGGTCTAAAAAAAGATAATCGTATTTTCGCTTAAAGTTGAAAAAACGTCATTAATAATCAATATCAGGTTTATTACCTGGTTGATCTCCACCCATAAAAGTTGTGCCTTTAGCTTTGAGAGCTTTAAGCCAGAAATTCACAGCGTCATAGAAACTTTCACGAACATCTTCTTTCAAATGGTGTCTTTTCTTCAGATTTTTACCAATGAGCCACATGGCCAAGGCTCCTACGTAAATGACTAGATACCTAAAAGGATATTGTAAAAAATGAATGAAAATAAAAATATTTCAAAAGTACAGACCTTTCCCATGTTTTAAAGTGTTTTTCCCAATCTCCTGCCTTGTCAAACCATTGAAATGCTTGAAGAGCTTCGCTAGGTGACCGATATACATTAGGACTCAAAGTATGAACTAGAGTATCATCCACCCATTTTCGCCATTTCCGCTCTTCTGCAATCCCCTTTTTGTCCTTTTGTGGAACGGAATCTTGAAACATTAGGAAATATCGATTGGTAATATCGAAGGCAGGTTTCCTTGAATTGGATTCATAAGCCTCATTTTTGACTTGGGGATAACAGTTCAAAAGTTCTTCTAATCCTCCCTTAGGTTTGTCATATAACAAACTGAACAATGTGGAGACGATGGCACTGGAGTCCATCAATTGGTATTTGGTACCATTCTCCAATTCAGCTACCAACATTGGCACTTTTTTATACTTTGTTGACCACTTGACTTGCTTCCTTGTCACTGAATTGACTTCAATCACATCATAACTGACTCCAAAATAGTCCAGAAAGGCTCGAGCCTTACAGCAAAATGGACACGTTTGGTATTGGTATAAAGTGAATTTGATCTTAGTATTGTCGTTGGGATTACGAAATGTTCTGGCAGCTTTGAATTCAGGAATTTCTTGCCTTATAATGTAATCTTTGGAGGAGGCATCTTGTCCAATTGCCTGAAATTAGTGAGAAAGAAATGAATGCCAAAAAATCTGGTAAAATGCGTTCCGGAGGTTCCGGATCTGCAGGCTGATCGGCAAAAATCCGAAATCGTAAAAAATCGTGAAAACACAACAATGTTGCACTATTTGGCTGGTGACAACTTTGATTTGACGAGAAAAGTTGTGGAATTTTTCACACTAAAAATCTTGACATAAAAAGTGGTCAAAACCGTCAAAATACCACTTTAAATTCACGAGAAACTAATAATGAAACTTACTTGGTAAGCCTTTTCTGCTTCTTTCTTTTGGTATATTATGTTAAGCATTGCCAAACCAAAACCAGCGGCTGCGCCAAAACCAACGACACCGCCCCAACTCCCACCAAGTTTGGGATTTTTGATTGAAATATGTCGTATTTGACTTGGTGCGGGGGGCAGCCCATTTTTGAAGACTAAAGTTTGCTTAGAAGCTAAAGAAGCAAAGCCACGACTAGGTATAATCACTGCCGTCCGCATCATGAATATTCCCTGAAATGCCATTTTTGCGGTGGTGACTGTCTTCTAATTTTACTGAATTTACTGATTTCGTAAACATTGCATAACCAGCGTTGCCTTCTATACTCCGATATCTGTTATTGATTTTTGGCATTTTGGGGAACTTATTGGTATCTTTCTCTCCGTAAAATACTAAATAACACTGAAGCACAGCTGAGATAAATAAACAAAAACCGTGAAAACACTGAAAATTCCATAAATTTCGAAAAAGCTCTAAAATGGGGAATCAGGTAAAAAACTTCGTAAAGTAAAATGTTTCATTTAAAATCTGTAAAAAAATATTCTTTTAGGCTGAGGTGTTGCGTTTGATGTCCAAACTCCGAGTCAACGTGGGTTTGAAACCCCGGAAAATTCGAAATGTGCAAGGATATCGTGGTCAAATGGAGGCTTTGAGGAGCAATGTATCGGCTCTGATCACACATGAACGTCTAGAATTACCTGAAAATCGAGGAATAATGACGAGACAGTACACAGAAAAACTCATTGCCGATGCCATACTTTTCGGAGATAAACATAAAGAGACAATGGAGCGAACCAGGTGGTGGTTAGCCGGCGATGACACAGCCATTTACAAACTTTTTGATGTCTTAGTACCCAGATTTGAAAGTTTCAATACGAGTTATACAAGAATGTTGGTTGCTCCAAGAAAGATTCTACCTTTAGACGAATACACAGTTCCGATTCAACTGCAAAAATCAAGAAATGAAATTGTTTTGGTTGAGCTCAAAGGACATCCATTTCCTCCACTTTATTACAGCAATACCAAACCTAACCGCAAGCATATCCATAATGTACTTCTAAGCGAAGCCAAAAGAGACTTACAAAACAAAGGCATAGAGTAACAATAAAGTTTAAAATTAATTATCTCGTCAAATTGAAATGTTGCCAACAGCCAGATAGCCAAACCGTTGTGTTTTCACGAATTAGAGTTCCAAACTTTTTTTCGTGAAATCAAAGTTGTAAACAGCCAAATATAAACCGCGAAAAGTTTTCCTCTGTTTTAACAGATGACAGAACACAGAGACAAGACATTCTTTTGCATATTTGAGTTTATAATTCAGTTTTGAAATTGAGCTTTGCAAAATGTTTTACGAGTGGTTCCATTGCCATTTTGTTTTGGGAGTCTTTATAAATAAGGTTGTAACAATTTTTTTTAAAGCATTTTTGGTACTTTTGAAAGACATGCCGGATTTCCTCTGGTTTCAAATCCGATGCCACCATCAGTTCCGGAGTGAAGAATTGTCCCCGTAAAAATGCTTCTTGGACTTGTACATGATCAGTTAGAAAATGGTTTCTCCAATCGTAAATTAAGATTTCTTCTAGAAGCTTTTGCACCAAAATCCCCGTGACGTACAAATCATCGATCCAAAAGTAAGATTCATTTCGGATTGATGATGATGCGTTCAAGACACTTGTCATCGTTTCAATATTTGTCACGTATGCCCAACCAGCGCAATATTCAGGATACAAATCATGTTTGTATTCACTGTAAGAGACATACCATTTACTTTCCGGATCTCTTTTTGGAGTTTTTTCTTCAATATCACTCATTACACGACATAGGTAAAATTTGGATCTGGATTCTTGAGTTTGAGGACTAAAATTATCGAGGTAAAGTGGTAAATGAAACGTATCGATGGCTTGATCATCGTCACTTTTCAAAATGTATTTGAATGTATTACAATGCTTAATCATGTAATGATATCCGGACAAGTGTTTGTAAGTCATATTTCGGTACGTATCCCGAAAATCAAACTGTAAAATGTCTTGAAATTCTTCAGCTTCTTCCTTTATTTCTTCATTATAAGTAGATGAGGATCCTAGAACAAAAATGGTTTTGATGGTTGATCCCCAAGTGTCACGTAAAGCCTGTCTTAATTTGATATTTTTGGGTGCACTGTGAACTAAAGCCACCAAAATTCCTCCGGATTCTGCACACTTTTCAGGGTGAATTTGTACTTCAACGTTAATGTCTATGATTTGAAATCCATTTGAGTATTTGAGAAGCAAGAAAAATAAGAAAACCAACTTCATGTTTTTATTTTTCTGCCATGTAACCATTCAAAGGAAGGTTGCGTGACAAATGAGCGCGACGCGCTAAGTGTTTATATTCAAAGTCTTCTCAGTAATCAAAATTCTGTTAAAATAACTTCGTTATTTTGACCATTTACATTTTGACGAGAAAAATTGGAAATCATGTCACTTGGAATAATACTTTTAGTAGCAATACTTTCTTCACAATGTACTTTTGGTCTTAGCCGAGAGAAAAGACAAGAATCTATGTGGTCAATGCCGATTTGCAAGCATGGTCCTTTAAAATGTTTGCTACAATTCCACAAAGTTTTGCAATTCAGGTAAGTTCAACATTGTGTCTTTGTTTCCTTCCCTAATATGATTTACTTTTTAGGTTTCACTATGATTTTATCAAGGGAGTAGATCGATATGTCACTGGAAGAGATGCAATTATTGAAGACAAAGAAATTGAAGAGTACATCGAAGAAAGCAACATTATAGAAGAAGAGATGAGACATCAGGTATGCGAATTAAAACATATACAGGGTGTCCCAACAAGTTTTAGATGAGAAGTTTTAATGAAAATCTCAAATCTGTGCAAAATTTGAATTTTTAAATTTTTT
>LT727947.1:227231-254164 GCA_900157175.1 Oithona nana
GAGCCTTTCGAGCCTTTCGAGCTTTTCGAGCCTTTTGAGCTTTTCGAAACTTTTGAGGCTTTTTAATTCTTTGCTTTTCAAAATTCTTAGATTTTTCTTAGCTTTTCAAAATTCTTAGACTTTCAAAATTCTTAGATTTTAAAACTTTTTAACCTTTGCTCGCGCTTATAGTTTGAAATGTTTCAAACTTTTTTAAGTCTTCATACTTCATACCACAAGCATGAAATGAGAAAAAGCCTAACGATCCGGATTGTATGCGATACCGAAGACATTCAATAATCAATCTTCTGATATCGGTAGTAATGGCGTTAAAGTGTTTGCTTAAAATTCTTTTTTTATTTGATACTCAGGTCCACGGGAGCGCAAGTGTAATTCATTTTTGTCAAGAAAAGAATCGGAATTTTTATCAAATTGTTCCATCAGTACCAAAATGTGTTGTGCTGTATTTGCTTTGAATTTTTCTACTTTGTCATTTTCTTGGAGTCCTAAATATTTTGCAATTTCATCTTTGTTCTGAAAAAAAAAATTGTGGTTTGGGAAATCTAGAATTAGATTTATAATTTCCAATGTTACCTCTTCAATCTTTGCATCAACGAGTTCTTTGTAACTTAACTTTTTGTCCTTGTTGGCATCTATGCGAAGAAAGAACTCTATATTACTTTCAGTATCTTCATGTATTAGATACCCAGATACTACTTCCAAAGACAATGTAATAAATGGTAACATAAATGTGATGTATTTTAACTGCATTTTTCGACCTTTCAAAAATAACTGCAACAGATTCCTATCAGGCACATATGCCTAATGCTACTATTGTATGTATTTATTGATCCAAAGGAAAAACTAAACAGTATAGTTGCCACTGTTTTTTTTTACAAATTAATTTGGAAGCTTTACTCCAAATTGATCATGTAGGACAATATGGGAAGGTCACATCCCAAAAATGAGCCCAATTTTTCTTGGTTGCCTAAAAGCAAATAACTACGCAATACCTGTTTCATGATTCATACTGTATTTTGTCAGTATTTTCAACACCTACTTTTGGATGGTTCTTGGATAAATGGCAAGACTACACAAACGTAATTGCTTAGATGATATATGTGAGTGCATTTATTTGCCTGTGAAAATATACAGCTACTACTTCTCTTCTAGCAGTATTGGTGTCATGTAAAATATTCCCGTCGCCGTAATGGATTGGTAGCAGTAGTTCTGTAGCAAAAGGACACAACATAACATTACTAGTAAAGCCATTTGTTTGCCTCCCGTAACTGTTCCCGCCGTTCCAGACCTTTCAATACTTTCTTGCTAAAATTACAGAAAAATCAATTGTATAAACACTGTGATATTCAGTAATATTACCGTTGGCTTTGGTTTTAAAGTAGTAATTTGGATACAATTTGTATCCAAGTATTGAAGCACTTCATGTTGCTGTCGATCTTCATCTGCTCTGCAATACACTTGATGTACTCGGTGATTTAGACAGTATTCACTGACGACAAAGCTTCTGGTCCAATCTAATTGGCAGGTACATCTAAGCGGATTGCCTGTATACGATACGTAATAGGTTCATTAGAAATACAGCTAAAGAAAGAAGAAAAAGTTTGGATACAGCTTTGTACTACTTACTATGCATATCAATACACTGCAGTGTACTCAAAGTTGGCTCTATAAGGTCATAATCCAAGTCGTTCTCCAGTAAGTTATTGGACAACTTTATCCAGTGAATGCGTGACAAGTTAGTAAACGCTTTCGGATGTATTCGATGTATTCTGCAATATCAAGTAGTATAGTGTGTCTCAACCCATTTTGTAACATTACTTACATGTTATTTTGGAGCCAGAGATCTTTGAGGTTATGACCAACCTTGGCTGGAAAATCATGTTGGTTGATATGTTCAATTCGGTTATTGTTTAAATACAGAATCACTAGGGAATGTAATGGATACAATGCGGTAGTGGGAACTTGACGGAGAATGTTTCCAGCCAGGGAAAGAAGCTCCAAGGACTCTAGACAGAAGAAATAGGGAAAATGTAAATTGTTGACAAAAGCAGGCCTTTTTGGGTGCGCATATTTATGACCTCACAATGTTAGATTTTCATCCCCAAGGGCTAAGGTACAGTTTTGATAAGAAATATGTCCCCTTTTAATAGTATTCGGTATCAAAAGGGGACATTATTCCAACATTACGGGGACAAGAATCATGGCGCCCATCTTTTTTGAATACAGCGGCACTGAGAAACATGCCCACCTTTGTGAAATTGGATAGTATGGAGATAGTGGATACATACTTAAAATATTGTATTACATAGTAAACTACATACTTACAAAATACAACTACGTTGTCTACATACTCAAATACAGCAAATTCAGCTGTCTTTTGGTGAGTGGACGGACGCGTCATTCAATTTTATTACAAGCCATTTATATGCCTTTTGCAACCAGGTCAAGGGGGGCTACAATAAACGTTGTACTCCCTTCCGTACTGTTTCGTAAAAATACAGGCAGCTTACTTACGTCATTACAGAGAACGCAAGGAAAGTACGTCAATGTAAGCAGAGATTCTATTAGCTTGATTGATTAAGTAAGAGTGGAATTCGATAGCTACTTGGATACATGACTGTATCTCATATTAGAAAATACTACCTTGACCCCAAAACAAGTAAAAGATAAAGAATTTTGAAAAAGGTATTCACGTATTCACCGTATTCACATAAAGTATTCAAAAGCATAATTGGACTTGAAACATGTGAAACATCCCCCATTCACTACTCACTAACAGAATTGTAAATGAAGTACAGAGTATACACAGTGTTTAAAATCGAGGGAAAAAAAGATCATTTGAACTGAATATCAAAATACTTTTTAAAAATATTTTTTTCCCAATACAAGTATGTTGTGCAGTACCTTGTAAAGCCTGCAATGATTTATTATGCAGGTGATGTAGTTGGTTGTAGTCCAAATACAAAGACGTGAGATGCAAAAGAGGTTCGAAGGTATTTTCGCTTACATTAGGCATCCTGTTGAATGCCAAGGAAAGCCAGTTCAAAGAGACAAGCCCTAAAAGTAAAACAACGCTTTGAAGAAAATACACGAAGATCTTTCCTCCTTCTCACGCAGCACAGATTGTTCGAAAATGTACACAAAAATGTCTCAATGTTGTTCTTTTAGATTTACAATGTTGATTTTATTTTTGCTAGTCAAAAATTCATCAAAAATATTTTTAATTTGGTAATATGTAACTAAAAAGCGTAGCCCGCTTTGTTCGCAAGTGTTGCATAAATGAGACACTTTGGGAAGTATTTTCAAATACTGTGAAGTTCTTCTCTCCTTAAAGGCTAATAGGTAAGCATTACCTTGGAAATTGCTTGGAGTAATGGTCTGTATCTGGTTGTGGCTCAAATCTAAGAATACCAAAGTTGTCAATTCTGCAAATACACCATCCTCTATGGCTTTCAATTTATTTCGTCCCAGATTCAAGTGATGTAAGCTGAAAGATCAATGTTTTCTAACACAAAAGAATACGGGGTTCGAATGTCATAGAAACTGTTCTTGCAGGCTTTTGAAAAGCTTTTAAAACCATTTTCCTGGTTGGGAAAAACCATTATGGTAGGTTATTACCTTTGTAGTCCTTGGAAAGCTCCTTTCTCCATCTTTCTGATTTCATTTCGAAAAAGGGTCAATTTGGCTAACTGAATAGGACAAAAAAGTAAGCATTTTTCAAACGTGATTTGAATTGGATTTTTTTACCCGTTGAAGACTTGAAAAGGCAGCTGATTCAAGGATTTGGATTCGGTTGTCATTTAGATTCAAAACAAGTAGGTGCTTCAGGTGGAGTAATGCCAATGTTGGCACGTCTTCAAGGTCGTTTTTAGCCAATAGCAAATGCCTCAAAGTGTTGCCTTCAAGTACAGTGTATTATACCTCGAAAATATTTTACTTTGGGGCCGAGCCAGCGAGCAGAGCGCGACCGACTATACTCTTTGTATTTTCATACCAGAGCGTACGGTTCCAAATGTTAGAATTAGAGGAAGACGAACAATTTTTTCAGACCAGAATTTTTAAGGTCCTAAAGATATGGGGGTGGAAGTATACATGAGTGTATATAGTACACTGTACCTTGTGCCGTCAAAGAAAAGACTTCAAGTGAATGCACTTCTGCAACATGGAAAAAAAAGTGGAAAAGGTTTCAAAGTTTGTAAAAAGGAGGATGCTTTGCTTTGTGCTGCTGTCAAAAATAATGATGTTGATGGTTTGCTTACTAGAGTTGAAAAAGCTCAGATGGTTGATGTCCAAATCCATGAAGAAATCATTGTATAGAATTGGAAATTGACTATGACGGACGTAAAAGTACTTGATCTGAAAGCTTTGTTTTGACAGCTTGTGAGTTACTTCATCCATTTGAGTAAAGTTGGCCTTTTCACAAGTGATTTTGATCTGCACCTTATTTTCATGGTAATGCTCTACAGTATTTTGGTTGATGGTTTGACACTGGCAAAATCTGAGGTTTGGACATTTTTCATTAATGGCCAAGACATTTTTCTTATTACATATCTTTAATCCCCAGCATAATCCTGGAAAATCCAGGCAAAACAGGCAAAACAGTAGTAATTGCAATGTCACACACACTGTACCAAAGATCCATTTTCTTTGGAAAAACAATTTTAGCGCCAAAATCAATATTCACTTTAAAAGTACATAAAGCTAATTTTTGGCCCAAAAAATTACCAGAAAATGAACTTTTGGTACAGTGTGTCAAGGGAAAATTTGGTCTTCTGTAGAGGCGGTTCATAATATTATGTCACACTACTCTCTTCTTCAATTCCCAGACTTTCTTGTCTTAGACAAGAAAAATCTCTTGGTAAGTTTTCCAATCTGTTTTCACTTTCCTGCTTGGATGATGGCAAAACTTGGTCACTCAAACTTCTCTCTTTTTAGTTTGTTACTGAGTGAGCTCAAGCAGTACCAAACGAACTGTGGGGATTTTTTAATGCATTAGCAACACTGCATGCTGAATAGCAGGGGAAAATTTGACCCCTACCCTATTTTGCGATATTCGTGAAAAATTGTCAATTTTGGAAAATGTGACAAGTTGTTTTGACTTATGGCGCAAAATTTCAAATTGTGATTCATTACTTCAATTCTAGATAATCTATTTCGTTGTGTTCTACATACGTCATACAGTGTCTGAAATATTTTTTGACAAAGGTGGCACTAGAAAGTTTCTTTTTGAGAGGAATAGTGAAAAGCAATCAATTTTCTCATGTCAAAAAATCCAAGACACTTGATCAGAGACTATTTAGGATACATCTGTCTCTTGAAAGCTTCTTTTGCAGAGGATACAATAGGGAAAAGAAGTCAATTGTCTCATGTCAAAAAATCCAAGACACTTGATCAGAGACTATTTACTATTTAGGTAACACCTGTCTCTTGAAAGCTTCTTTTAGAGAGGATACAATAGAGAAAAGAAACCAATTATCTCTCTAAAAAAAATACAAGACACTTGATCAGAGACTATTTAAGGTGACACCTTTAGGTTAGTATTTTTACAGTGGAGCTACAAAGCAAGATGAGGTATGTTGTAAAGTAAATATTTTTATGCATTTTTTAACACTACAATTATGTTCAAGGCTTTGTTTGGTTCTGGTATTTAACTTTTTTGCTATATCCAATGGAAACCAGGAGTATGTTCCTGGGACACCAGGAGCAGCCTGGACACTGGAAGAAATGCTGGTTGTCAAAGCCAAACTATTTGGCATCTTTGGTAAACATGGGGGATTTAGAACTGGAGAGGGAACTGGATGGGAACATTGGTTTTCGGAAAGAAAGGCACTAAGATTAGGATTCCATGATTGTCTGAAATACAAAGATGGTTCTGGAGGATGTGATGGCTGTTTGAATTGGGAAGGCATGAAGGATTTGAACTTTAATAAAAGCAATCCTTATGGCAACCCTACTACATTGGAGACTAACAACAATGGTTTGGCCCACACTGCCGTTGTGTTGGAAAAGATCTACACCGATCCAAGTTATCCTACTAACCCATCCGTAGGGCCCTATTCACCCTATTTGAATGTATCCTTAAAGGCTTCAGGGAAATCAAGAGCTGATTTGTGGGCTTTTGCTGCCATAGCTGCCCTTGAGTATAGCATTGAAACCAATAACATGGTGTGTGATGGTACCTTCCAAAATAATCCAATGCAGCAATGCAATTACATGGCTGGTAAACCAGGATGTAGAGTAGAGTTGCCCAGAGCTATCAAGTTCCAAACTGGAAGAAAGGATTGTACAGACTTTGGTGCTGAAGGATACATTGCAACCAAAGAAGAAAGCCATCCTCACCTTCATGGAAGTGGCCAGATGACTGTGGATTTCTTTGTTAAGGATTTTGGGTTTACTGGGAGAGAAACTGTAGCTATTATGGGTTCACATACAGTTGGTCGATTCCACACTATCTTCAGCTTGATGCCTTATGTTTGGACCACTAAGGGAATTATATCCTTCAATAATCACTACTACAAGTAAATATATTTTGTTATTGTTATTCTACAGATTGTAATGTGTCAATCTTAATCTCACATTACTCAACTTTTTATCATTTTGAAAATATATTGACTCATAATGTCATTTGATCAATTAGGAACATTGTGAAGATTCCACAACCAAACTTTGAAGACAACTTTTGCACTCCAGAAACATTGGCTGATGGCAGCCTAGGTGCAGTCAAATATTTGGCCTTTACCGAAAGACAAACCGAGAGTGGTGGTCCAGTCATGTGGGTCAATTTCAAGCATAGGTGTCCCAATTGTAACTCTGATCTTTACAAAGATACAGATTGTTGCACTGAAGCTCCTGAGGGTATGCAATGCAAACCAGATGAGGAACATGATTTTAGTGGTCTTGGATTTGGTCATTGTGAAAGTTTCAATACCAATTTGGGCCAAGATGAAACTGCCTTGAATTGTGAAGTTGGACTTTATTTAGACTTCAAAGTTTCTGACACTGGTATTCCCTATGGGTGTTCTGGTTTAGAGTCCTTCAATAACACTGTTTGGAAAGCAGCTAAAAGACCTGTTGGCTGGAGTAGAGTGCCAAAAGTGGAAAATCCTGACCCATTGAATAATCAGCATTGGGAAGTAGAAGAAGTAACCTGTCCTTTGAACAAATTACAAGAACCTTTGGGATCAACACCATTGCATGAAGTCTTTGAAGAGTATGCAGGAGATCAACAGAAATGGGTCAATGATTATGTTCCAACCTTTGAAAAAATGATTTCCAATGGCTACTCAGATGGAGATCTGACAGATGCACCTGATCATTGGACAGATGTGGTTTGTCCAAGACCAGGTCTTGAATGGGATCCTTACAAATACCATACTTGCTATAAACTCTCAGAAATCAGTGATGAAAAATCCTTCTACTTGGTCAATAAAAGAACTGGTCTAGCGATTCAAGGAAATGATCAAGGAGTGGCCAAGTTGAGGACTCTGGACTATGACAACCCAAGACAAAGATGGGTGCATACTTCTGGTCAAGATTTGATTAATATGGGTACCAATCTTCCTTTGATTATCACTACTGGTGCAGGAAGTACTATTGGAAGAGCATGGAAATTTGGTGATGAAAATACAATCATTGAAAGTGTTAAAGGCAAGGGAGAAAAAGCTTTGCTTCCTCATCATTGGTGGGAAACCAAAGATGAATATGACCTAACCTACTTTGAAGTCCAAGACTGGTACAAGAATGCATTTCAATTTGACAAGATTATGTTCAATGATGCTAATAGTCCAAATAGTCAAGCTAAGTATCGGATCTGGAGCCAATGGGACCAAAGGGTTGTGGAAATGGTTGATGATGACAAATTTAGGATGTATACAATGGAAGAAAACAATGCCAACCAACTATGGTTCAAGAAAGAGGTATCTTCTGGATTTGAATTGATCAATGTAGGAAGGAACCTTCCTCTAGTTGTCAAGGCTCCTGAAGTATCTATATGGGTGTACAATGCTGAGGAGCAATCATTGAAGGATGCTAATCCAAATGGGCATGGAAAATTTCTTAAAAGGGGCAAACGTAAGATGGATGGAGCAGGAGTTGGTCTTTCTAAAGCTTTCAGTGGCGGCAGAAATCAGTTTGTTTTGGAAATGGTTGATGAATAAATTTTCCATTGGTTAAGCTACTTCTTTATTTTTCTTCCAAACTTGGTCCAAAAGTGCCCCCATTTTGATTCATGACTCTGATTTCATAAATAGAGTTGCATAGAGAACGTGTACACAATTTTTCAAGGTCCTTTTTATTTCTTTTTTTCAGGGGAGAAACAGTTAATTTTTTTTTGAAAGCTTTTCATAAAAAAACAAGGTGTAGCTTTAAAACTTAACAAATGCAAGAATTAGAGGGAATGAGACAAATAGACACGTAAAAAGGTTGTCTTTGGTTGTTGTTGTTAAAATCACTAAATTGAGAGTTCAGATTGGCGTTTTTCAAGATTTCTGTTGTCTGGTACTGTTGAGTGACACCACAGACATGAGTAAGAGGAGAATCCAGTTGCCCATTACCATTGTTCCACCACCTCCATCATCCTGTAATTGAAAGATTGATCGATGTCAAGGAGGTACTATCTAAGTCTCCTCTTTTCTCGTGAGACCTACAATTAGGCCCAAAATGTTGAGAGATCAAAAGAACTTTTTCTATGCAGGCCCACCCTACACAGACCCTAGTTAGGCTAATTTAGTCGGACTAGGTAAGAAGGTCCCAAGAGAAACACTTGTAAAAAGGAGCAGATCGACCATGTATTAAAAAAGTTGAATCTTTTGTGCAGCAAAAAGATCAAAAACTCATTAAATACTTATTAAGGAATTCTGAGCTGCACTACAGCCATCTTTCTTCTTTCTTTACAAAGTTTTCTTTTTTCTTGCTGCTAAAAGTTTGTTCTCGCTGGTTTTTTGAGTGTACGTTACACTGTGGAATATGCATTAAGATTAGTATTGGACCTAGTAGCAGTAGAACTTACTCTTGCACTGGGTTTGTCCGTGACATCTCCTGTGCAAAACATGTCCTTCAGAGGGACTTCAGCAATGTTATGTCTCTGGTTATCTGCTGGGTCCTTGCAAAATGTCTCTTTTAGCCATCCTTCTTCGACAGGATTCCATTCCTCTTCAATCCATTGGTGATACCATCGGAGCTCACAATCACAGATCAGGGGATTGCCTATAAAGATAAAGAACAAAATAAAGCTGGTTTGCACAAAGGCTGCTTGACAGCTTTGTTTCTAACTAAACAAAGTGTATGAGCCATAAAATATTGTATTTGTTATGTACTGCAATTCATTGAAGTACTTTAAAAATGCAATTTTCTCATTCAATATTTTTGAGTGTTCAGACTACAACAATGAAGTCTCGTTTTTCATGACGCACAATAGGCAAAAATCCTTCTTAAAAAATAAATTCTTTGTAGGTTTTGAAAAATGAAAACAAATAGAAGTCCAAAGTAGGAGAAAGTAAAAAAAAAAAAAAGAAAAAATCAATATGTTTTTTTTTTGCCCACTGTGTTTTGTACTTACTGTGTATGTCAATGTGTTGCAATGTGTCTAGGACAGGCTCCATCAACTCGTAATGTAGAGTTGTCAGCAGATTGTTGTACAATTTGATCCATTCTAAACTGTGAAGGTCTTGAAATGCAGTCGCCGGAATATTTTTGATCCTTTAGAAAAGAGAGCAAAATAAAAGTAGGTAGCACGAGTAGCACTAGAGCAGCTCATAAAAACATCATAAAATACTACTGTTTATAGTTGTGGCTTTTACAGGTACGTAGTAAGCCATTGAATGTAATGACTTTACTTTCATTTTCATGGCCTTTCTCAACATACACTCTGATCCAAAAAGTCCATTTTGGCCAAAAAAAAGTTCCATTTTACGCATTAGTAGTATAAAATGAGACTTTTTAGAGAGAGAAAAAAAGACATTTTGGGTCAGTGTTAGGTACATAGAAGTACACTTACTGGTTGTTCTGTAGCCACAGGTATTTGATATGCTCGCCGAATCCTTCAAAAGCTCGCTCGTCAATTCTTTTGATTCGGTTATCGTCCAAATGCAGAGTGGTGAGTTCGTGAACGGGTTTCAAAGCCGAGGAGGGAAACTCTTCTATATCATTTCCCGCCAGGGACAGGGATTGTAAATTGGCTGTAATGCCCACCCGAAAAGCGAAAATGTATTCTCAGCAATACAGAAAAATGGTCAAAAAATGTATATGTACTTACATTCTAGGCCGACAAAAGCTTCATGATGTATCTGTTTGATTTGATTATGGTCTAAATAGAGGGTGGTTAGTTTTGGCAGTCCCTTGAAGTAGTTAGCGCCCAAGTGGTCCAATGCATTGCTATTCATTATTAAATGATCCAGGTTGTCCAATCCTTTAAACAAAGTTGAGAATTGCTCCTCATTAAATATTCATAAAGATTTGTACATATGAGAACAGGGTGTCGCAACAATTTAGCAATGTTATAATGCTCTCCGATTTTTCTTATCTCGAAATGCAAATTCAAAGCAAAGAACTTTTACTGAATTTATTTTGGTGTCAAAAATGAATAACAAATTACAAACAAAATGCATAGAACATGGATTAAAGTCGTGAAAAATAGGACGGGCGGATGTCTTTTCTTTAATCTCTAAAAACAAATGTGTTTTTCTGATCCTTTCTGATGTACTGCATGTATTGTAAATGCAGTTTAGTTTAGTGGAATAATGAAAACAAAAAGTATCTCATTTTTAGTTTTGTTTAGCTTATGCACTTGCCTAATGTTTTTGAAACTAGCAAGTAAACTACAATCACAAGAATCACAAGCAGAACCAAGCGAACCTCCTATTAAACCAAACCTAAAGAAAGTGAACGAAGTGAACCCATCTCTGGGAATACTGAAAGATCGAGCACAAAACCTGAATGATTTGTGTGCCAAGAAAAATCTCAACCACAATAAAGCCTTTCCCAAAGAATTGTTTGTATTGAAAGAAAGGAATTTGGCCTACTGTGCAGTGCCCAAAGCAGGAACATCAACTTGGATGACCTATTTAGTGGATTTGTCAACTAAACCTCAAAGCTTCAAAGATGGGATTTACAATCATTTCAGTCACATTGGATTTGAAGTTGGACGTCAAGTTGCTCCAAGATTATCTCCTAATAAATGGATGTCTTGGGTAAATAATATTCATGAAAGAAACCAATCTGAGATCAGAATCATTGTTGTTAGACACCCTTTTGAAAGACTGGTGTCTGCTTTCAGGCAAAAACTTGAGAGATTAGACCCAACTGTGTACAGAAAACATGGGCGAGCTATTTCCAATTACAGATCAGAATATATTGCCAAGTTTGGCTTACAATCTTTGAGTTCCGACATGAATTTTGGAGCTATTCTTCCGGTTAATCATGGAACTCGTACCTCCAAATTACCCACATTTTGGGAATTTGTTCAATGGATCATCAGGAGTAATGGATCAATGGCAAATATCCATTGGATTCCAATCTACAATTTTTGTAGTATTTGCGCTTTCGGATACGATTATGTTGTAAAACATGAGCATTACCACGAGGAGAACTTGGAATTTATGCAAGAAACTGGACTGTTCAAGTACTTGTCCACTTCCAGCGTTTTGGACAAGAAAGTCAATGTGAATCGTCCAGATGAAATGTTGAGTACAGACATTACAAAACTCTATTTTGAAGTTTTGTCCAATGAGGAGATTCAAAAGTTGTTTCAAGTGTATCAGAATGATTTCCAGTTGTTTAATTATTCATTTACATTTAGGAATGTGACATATTCTTAGTTATTTACAAAAAATATGGAAAAACTACTTCACAAGCCAAAAAATAACCAAATGTATCCGGACCCGGGTTCAAATCATAAGACTCCTTTTTTGTAAAATAAAATGTAAAAACTTGTTGTGACACCTTGTAAAAAAGCAAAAGAAAAAAAGTTGCGTCCACCCCATAAATAACATTTGGTATCGTACGCTCCGGTAAAAAAGACTAAGAGCATAGTCGGTCGCGGCCAGCTCGCTGGCTCGCCCCAAATGTACGTTTGCATTCAGGAAAATTGAAAAATAGTTACTAAATTGACTTGGGGAATGGAAAAGTTTACCATTGAAGTCTCCTTCGTTGATTTGGTTGATGGGATTGTCACTCAGCTCCAAAGTTTCCAAGTAAGCCAGACCCGAGAGTGCATCGTGAGGAATTAGACTGAGTTTGTTCTTAGCCAAATTCAAGCGCTGCATGTCCCTGTAAAAATCACACTTTTGCAAATCTTACTGTAAGATACAATTTAGTATATCAAAAAGTAGTATCTAATAAATGAGTAGTTTTGCATAATTAGTATTCTACAGTGGACAAGATACAGATATCACACATCTAGCAAAATCAAGAGGAATGAAAAGAAACAAAGAAGTTTTTGATTTTGAAATTAAGGCTCTAATCATCTAAAATATGAAAGTTGTGGGTTTGAATTCCAGTTAGGACTAAAACCTGAAATGTTTTTAGCTGAATAGAGCCCTGATTAATAATTCTTGTCTTGAGGATGGCTTGAGGATTCAGAGAACACCAGAGTTTATTTGTGGCCTCAGATTGGCCTCAGATGACCTCTGAGGCCACAAATAGTAAGATTCTTTTAGTTTGCAAGCATAGCTACCACTGTTTTGTTGTATGCAAAAACTGTCCAGAGGATGGAAATAGAATATGTATGTTACAAAATGAATAAGGTGTAAGTAGAAAGATTGAGCAGGATTGAATGATCTACTTTGGCATCATCAGTAATCTAAGCAGCAGCAAGAAAACAATAAGTATACTAGGAATGAAGTGGTGGATGATAGTTTTATGTTGTAATAATGAAAAATAAGTGCAGTTAAGATAGAGTAGTAATGAAAAACTAAAGGCAATAGGGCATAAATCATCTCAAAATTCATAGCAGTAGCTTTGTTTTAATTTAATCTGCAGCATACTTGTCACTTAAAAAATGTGATTTCCACAATTGGGAGCAAAAGTTACATTTTGTTCAATTTTATCAATTCAACAAATCCAATCCTAATGAAAATGCCATTTTGTATGTCAGTGCTTATTTCTAGTAAACCCATTTTCAAAAGGATCTATGAAACTTTGCATGCGTAATGTACAATCAAAATGAAGATCTGCATATACCAAAAATCAATTTATTCATTATGTTTAATTGGCCTTAGCATACTCTCTATGAGTATACATTATGCATGCAAAGTTTCAGATCAGTCAATGGGCTTACGAGAAGTTGATACCGGACACATCTTCTCCACTAATATTAGGACTGAATTTCGTAAAAAAAATGAACAATAGAACAGTTTTTCTCCCAATGTGTAAATGTAAGAAAATATGAGCCTAAACATGCTTTGTTAAAGTTCTGCAAGAAAAGCAAAGCTTCTGACTACTACCCACCCTCAAGACACAGTTTTGTTTGTAATTTGTTTGTTTTCTATCTTCTAAAAAGGATTAGAGCAGAGCTATACTTGCAATTTTTTTCTTTATTTTTTTTTTTGTCTGTCTCTCTTTTTTTGGAGAAGTTTTGCTCTTTCTCTCTCTCACCTTTCCACGGAGAAGTTCTCCGGCTCCTCATGCCATCTGAAAACCGTAAAAGGAGTCAAAACTGTGCCACTACACCACATCTCTCACTCTTTCATACACCAACAGCAGGAGAATGAAGCTCATACATGAACATCTTCTTCAAAGTAAAATTCACTTAGCATGAAAACTTTTCAAAAGGAGAAGCTCTCGTTGCACTCAAAGCAGTTCTATCTCGCTCTTTTGTCAACAGAAAAATAAGCCTTGAATAAGAGTTAAGACATATGTAGGTACGTAAATTCCTGGCTAGGATATAATTGAAGTGAAAACAATGTTTTCTTTTAAAAAAAAAGAGATTCAACAGCATTTTAAAGTTCGTGCAAACATACTTTTTTGTATGCTCATGTATGGCTTGATTATGAGTACCGGACCATTTGTACTCGAATATTTGTCGCCAGGAATTTTGCTCTGAAGACATTTTACAAAGCATCCCGAGGACAAAGTTTCCCTCGGACAAATATCCCAAAGGACAAAGCATTTAAGGACGAAGCGTCCCGAAGACAAAGTGTCTGGAAGACAAAGCGTTCCAAGGACAAAGTGTCCTGAGGAAAAAGCGCCTCGAGGACAAAACGCAGCGTTAAAAAGTAAGGTACAAAAATTAGTTAGGTAAGTCTAAAACATCCAGGGAAAAAACCTCAAGCAACAAATATTAGTCCGGCACTCATGTATAATTGTTATGGTCTTGTTTATTTTTCATTGAACCAACTAAAGAGAGAATAATAAAAGCGGAGAATGATTAATTCGTGCATGATATTCGGAGCAGAAAGAAGAGAGAAATAAAATAGGAATGATAAAATAGTCCCAAACTCCCCAGCTTCAACCATAACCAGCAAAAGAGTGAAAAATGATGTCAAGAATAAAAAGGGGAGAAGAGAGAATATTTGAAAATAAAGTCTTGAAAAATGACAGAGTTATATGATGAAAATGGGAAATTACCTTTTGATGCCATCAAATGCATGTTGCTCAATCGTGTTGATGTGATTGTGATATAAACTCAAACGAGTGACCTACAAATTGAATTTTTACAAAGTGCTTGAAAGCCAATTGAAATCATTTCCAATCACTTCTTCCCTTATGAATCAATTTAGTTCTGTTTACCTTACTCAAGCCTGTGAATGCTTCATTTCTTAGAACTTGGATTTGATTTTCGTTCAAATTCAAATGCTCCAATTCTGTCAGATGTTTCAGGGCTCGTGTTGGCACTTCAGACAACTTGTTTTTAGAAAGAACAAGGTGCTTCAAGGTATTTCCTTGTGATGATATGGAGGTTGGACCCAAGGATTTCATATCTGAAAAGGAAGATACAATCTGATATATGTATTTCAAACAAATTGAGCTTGTAAGTTGTGTCAACAAGTCTAATGTTTGCGTCCGAAAAAATAATCGATTCTTGGGACCATTAATATCTGCAGCACCCAGTTTCTGTCATTTTAGGTTCACAGAAGGCAAACATATTTATTTTGGATGAATTTTAAAAAGTATATTTTTATACTTACTGCAATCATGGATATAGAGGTGTTCAATTTTCATGCCCATGAAGAGATAATCGTCCAAATGTGGAATGTTGCTGTTACGTATTTTAAAGTATCTTATGAGATGATCTGTCGAAGAACTCTTGAGGATTTTGGCGAATTCATGAAGCTCATCACTGTCAACATCTTCACATGTGATGTCTAAACCAGATTTCTTGGACCGGCATGTGCAATGTGTTGTACTTTGCCGTGGGCACTTTTCCCCCTCCCCGTGAACTTTTTTGCGATTATTTAGTGCTACACCAGCATTATTCTTGGACCTGAATGCAGCTGCATTACCATTTCCAGTAGGCAGGGACAGATTAAGACCAAGTAATTGGCTAACAACCAAAAATGGAAGGAACCAAAGCATCTTATCTAGAAGGAAAACAAAAACAAAATGAAACAGAAACTCCCACTTTGGCTCGTTAAAATGAACTAGTTTTTTAGTAAGTTCATTAAAAAAACGAGCTACTAAAGTGGGAGTATGTATCTAGTTGAATTTTCGGGAACCTGGTGAAAATTCCTTAAGGTCTAGGATACATATTTTTCCTTTATATCATAGAGTCAACACTATGGTGATCATACACAAATATTGGCTACACCTCTTGAAGTAGGAACAGCAGCCAAAGGG
Organism: Oithona nana; assembly: GCA_900157175.1. Classification (NCBI taxonomy): domain Eukaryota; kingdom Metazoa; phylum Arthropoda; class Copepoda; order Cyclopoida; family Oithonidae; genus Oithona; species Oithona nana. The sequence continues at coordinate 243,003 of LT727947.1, forward strand.
GCAAGAAGGGTACATGTGGGAATCACTTTTGTATGCACAAGTCATTTCATATGAGCAGTACACAGGTGCTGTAGTACAACATTCCTTTCTAATCCAAAAATGATTACCTATCTTAATCTTGATTCCTGATACTTTCGATCAGTAAACTGCATATTTATGAGTGGCGACATGACAGTAATGTACCAAGTAATAACTAGCTTTCTTCTTCTAGTACGTAGCATGTCAAAATGTTGCTCTTATTCCTGTCATTTTCATGCAAATACTTTTCTATTGTGGAGGAAAAAACCTTTCATTCAAAGACTTTATGGGGTGTGTTGCCAACAAGACAAAAAGGATTTTATGTTAGCCTTGCCGCTCTCTAATGGATTAAAACTCGCTGCTCACATCCCGCCTGGTAGTAATAGAGATAATTTCGGACAAAATGAAAGTCTGATTAGATAGACTACTGCTACTAGAAGCATCACAAAGGAGAAAGATTACTCCTGCTGTCACTAGTGTATTTGGTGCACAAAAAGTAAGCTTAGCTACTCCCAGTAGGCCTCGTTGGCTACAACTTTGGTCAACCGATTTGGCCGTTCTTTAGCATTTTTCACTTCTTGAGTAATTTTCAAAGATTGTGAACTTTGCTCTGAAAGTCTTTGGAAAACGAGGTTGTATGGCTCCAAGCCTTTTTTGTATAGGAACTGTAATCAAGGGGACCCTTGTAATTTAGCGCCTACCTCTAGGTCTATGGTCTACAATGTAAAGGCTTTCCGCAAACGAGGTTCTAACGAGTTAGGAATTGTAGTAGCTAGCTGCTTCGTCGTGTATCTACAGATTGAGTGGCAGTTTCTCTGTCAATCCAATATTCTTTACTTTGGTCTCCTATTTTCTCCTTTCTAGTCCTCCGAGAGGCTGTAAATCCAAGCTAAGCTTCTTTTTCTGGTTACCAGAGATATTGCACACACTGCTACTCACTTCATGTCCAGAAACAGGACTGCCGACTGGGCAACATTACATATACTTTTTTTTACATTTTTTTTGTCATTGCTCAAGTTGCCATAGAATTAGAAACTCTCACACCTTTTGAGAGCATTTTTAATTGGAAAAATGTATAGAAATTATAAATCGATTTTTAGTAGTCATCAAAGATCTCTCTCATCATCATCAAGACAATCAATCAATTACAGCCGCATATGCACTACTAATACCTTCACCTTGTTCAGTTGCATTGCATTGAGCAACTACAACTTTGTATTACCTATGAAACAAGCCTGAAACTTCGTATCAAGCCTAGACCGCGAGTAATATTGACTATACAGATTTAATCACTAAAACTTTGGCTATATCCTGAAACTTTTTGCAACACCTTCCAACCTCTCTTCTTTTAGGGACAATAGACTCTTGATATATTGTAATTACTACGTCCATTATTTATTACTACGTCAAACAAACCTGAAACTTCGTCTCAAGCCTAGACCGCGAGTAATATTGACTATTGCGACTAATGACTGTTATGATGTATAACTGAAACTTTTTCTCTTGAAACCTTTACAAACTTCGTGTAATTCCTATTACACGAAGCTAATAGGAATCACACAAAGTAATTCCTATTAGCTTCTTGTAATTTGGTTAATTCCTGTTAAAATGTTAATTATTATTAACTTCGGTTAATTCCTGTTAACTTCAGTTAATTATTATTAACTTCGGTTAATTCCTATTACCTTCGATTAAATCCTATTAACTTCGATTAATTCCCAATAGCTACAATCAACTTTTATCCGATATTCCTCTATTAAACGATTTTATCCGATACAAACCGTATTATATCCGATACAAACCGTTTATATCCGAAACAAACCGTTTATTATCCGATACAAATCGATTATATCCGATAATATCCGGTACAAACAGACTTTAGTTTATCTGATAGTCCTCTATTTAAACCGATTAGAAGCTGATTAAGCTATTCTAAGACTAAAGTCGCCCCAACAACAACAAGAACTTATATACTTTTAGGACCGCGATGCTTCGCTACTCGCGGTCAAAAATGGCGCATATGACACATTGTTCTATCCAGATTTTTACTACGGAATTGTCTTACACAACTAAGGCTGATTTATGTTTATGGAGAGATCTTGACATGAATTGCCACCTTAGAATTAGTATGGGCAAACGCCTGACAACCATGGCAAATTGAGACCCTCATTAATCTTACTTTAAAGTCTTTCAACTGGTCGGCTACACTGCTGTATTCAATACGAAATACTTTTTACTTTTAGTGCAACTTTTAACAATGATCGAGGATTGACCTTGGGCAATGCACAGTGGACAAAAATTGGAGAAAAAAATCCAAATATTTCAAGAACCACGTTTGGAAAGATTTTTTAAAAGTCACATTTCGAATTTAGCGCCAAAAGTATTTTTTTTTGACAACAATTGACTATTTTGGCGATTTTTCAACCATTGTGTACATGAGTGCAGATAAAAGTAATATCCTATCCTCAATTTTGCAATTTCCTCTCTAATAGTTGCACATGAAGAAAAAAAGTTTCTTAACTGATACTCTGTCTACCTACCAACATTAATGAATGATGAAGAGACCTCCTTTGACTAAGCTGACAAATAATAATAGCTAGCCCTCTCTCTCTAGGAACACGTGATTATGTCTAGCTGAGATAATACCATGCCTGACAGGCTTACTACTTTTCCAGTTGTCACTACAAAATTAGAATTACGTCGTCAAAGTTTTTTAAGCCTAAACCTGAAAATAGAAATGAAAATGTATCCTTGGATTCTAAAATAGAAAAAAATGGTGACACGGTTTTTTTTTGGTTGCGAAAATTCAATTTAAAAAGAATCTAACAAATATATGTCAAATGTAAAATATTCATGTCATCCAAGATGATAAGGATAATAATCACAAAAAAACCCTCTTACTAGCTTTTGTTACGTAAAAGGAATTGCATGCTGACTGCCATTAATTCACTAGTGTAAATCCTTCCATTCGTGTACTAAGTAGTTGTACTAATACAAACTATACACTTTTAAGAAAAATTACTGGTCTAGCTACACTGTCGTCAATTACTCATTTCTTTCATTTGCGAGCGTGTGGGTAAAAACAAATAATAGATCCTGCTACGAAATAGATTGCATTGGTCACATACGTACCACAAAAACACTATTACACATGTGTATTTTGCCGCAACAGCCGCAAAAAATAGTTTGCTAACTTTGTTTATTGGACCAAATTGAAAAGTATTTTTAGACGAAATGTCAAAAAACCTTGTTTCAAAAATGAATGAAACTTTGGAGGTGTTCAAGGTTATACCAAACAAAAAAAAAATGTTGTAAAAGGAGAATTTTTCTCGAGCATTTTTCAGACATTTTCAAACACTGCGTTACTTGAATGTGAACGATTTTTGGGGGGCTTTTTTCATGAGATTTGGTAAGGATCTGCAGGTGTAGGTACCAAATGGTACCAGGTGTTCCAAAAGTGCCGATCAGTCAATTAGGATCCATCAGGATGCAAAAAAGTCTCGGAAAAGAAACTTACCTAATCTGAGTCAAAAAGTTGGTGTAGTTTTTTGGAGGCAAGGACGTACACGATTGAATAGACCTAATTTATGTCCATGGTGTTCTGGTTGTTGCTTTGTTCATGAACACCCCTTCTGGTTCTTCTGCGGCAACGTCCGTACGAGGAATGGGGCCAACGTGAAGCCAAAGGCCGTTTGCTTTCTCTGCTACTGTTACCTCGCCACAACTTCCATGGACAAGATCTAAGAGCTCACCAGAGAAAGAGGAGGTAGAGAGGCTCCGGGTTAAGAACTGTTTTTATATCATGTACAAACTTACCGGCTGAGATCATCCCATTTACAGCTTTGCATTTAATGAAAAAAGTTTGGATTTTTAACTTGACTTCGGCCGCCATAATTTGTAATTGTCGCGCAGTGTGCTTCTTACTGTTTCGCACTTCTTTTTTAATGCTTTTGAACGAGCTTTTAGAAGTTTCAACTTTTCTCGCAGGTTTACTCTTTGACTACTGAGCAGATCAAAACATAAATTGTACGTTGGAAAAATATGAGGCAATTTTGTTGTTTGATGTTCTCAAATGTCAATCTATAGATGATGTTTATCTATTCCCGCTATTCCCTAAATCAATTCACCAGGGTAATCACTTTAAAAAACCTTTAAAGCGTCATCAACTCAAGAACGAAACTAAAAGTATCTTAAAAGATGTGGCTAACTAGGTAAAGCTGAGTTACGTCTTGACTGGTTTTCGACACGTCACGAAAGCGACAAGCGTCAGCAATCTCATCACTTAAAAATAGAACCTTGAACTTTGAAGAAAACAGCGTCAAATATCAAAAAGTTTATTCTTTTATTCTTTCACGATTCACGAAGCATTTGGAAAAAAAATGTGTATTTTTACAGACATATCGACAATCAACATGTAGGTAAGCACCGTAAGCTCGGCAAATTCTTTTTACATAGTGTTTTAGAAAGGGGAAAATTGTGAAGTGATTAGAAATAATACATATTGACGAAAATCTAAACTTAGAACGCATTAAATATGCCGTGTGACAGGTTTGACTGTTCAGTATTTACTAATCATTTCTTTGATTTTACCTATATGAAAAATTGCAGAAATTATTGGGGTAACAAAAAATTGGCGAAAACAACGGGTTTTCACAACTTAGCAGTTTGGTTGCAACTTTGATTTGACCAGAAAATTCATGATGTTTGAAAAGATCCGGAATCCCAGTTTTCATCCAGTTGTCCTTCCTTGTATGTAAAGATTTACTTCCTTTGTCATGTTATGTACCTGGTTTTCCTGTTGAAGTCTTTTCATCAGTTTGCCATTCCATTAGAAAAGTTGGTTCATAAAGGGGGGGCCTTATAGTCGTAGTTTTGTTGGGTTTCTCTAGAGAGAAGAAGGCGGCTACTTCATTCTCTAGGCTGCTTTTTATTGCAGCAGCACACCTTAGAGAGTACCCTGTGGCTTTTTTTCTCTTCTACTCTCCCTTCTCTCCTCGCTTATTTTATGTCCGTAATGGGAGAGAAAGCAAAGCCATAGAAGCTCACTATGTGCTTGTGAGCTCAACAGGCGTCCGTTTTCTCTGTTGCATGAATTTGGCGTGCGCTCAACCAACTTTGGAGTAAGAGGCTCAGGAATTAGGCTCATGACTGCTGCTGACACTGCTAGAACTGCCAAACATCCGCTAGCTCTGACACTCTTTCCCAAGCGATGACTTCAACGGGATACACTCAATACAAACATCCGCTGCCATTAATGCTACCATTACTACCTCTAATACAGTGAAAACTTTCCGTTTTAGATACTCACAATTTTTGGCTATGCTCACAATGTTTTAAAAAGTGAGACTTTTTGATTGATTTTGAAAACACTAATATTAGTGGGCGACCTAACCAACTGCGGAACATTGCCATAAAATACCTACAATGTTACATCAATTACTACCTGCGGCAGCTATTTCTTCAAAGCAAGCTGCCGCCTTAGGTATTTTGCCTGGAAGTTAGATCATTAATCATTATTGGCCCTTTACCAGTTGTAGTGTTTTGGTTTGGTTCGGCCGAACCTCGTCGAACCCGAACCGTTCGGCCTACCGCTTGTATAAAATTGTATAAAAACAGTAAGATACGGACATGGACAGCCAGCCGAAAGTAAGGTTGTTCACTTTGTTCAAAGCCGCAGCAATGTTCCAAATCCTTATTTATGCGAGATACGACAAAGTATGAATGCTATAACGTATATGTTGAACAAGTGCGCGTGACGTGTGTCCAATTTTGTCCAATTTTCTTTTGTGCCAGGCAAGCTTTAGTTTTCTGGTATGAACTTAGGTACCAATTTAGAGTGTTTTTGTCTGCTTTAAGTAGGTTTTTTTGTGTGACTTGTACTTCCATTCAAGACCTTCGAGAAGGTGCTTTCTTCAATTTGTCAGTGGCACTGTAAAATATGAGCACATCATCTCTTTTCTCACAGGCTTCTTGAAAAGAAAAAAAGGTGTGACTCGACCCTAGAGGCGCGATAGGTGACACCAAGCAACCAAAGGATGGCAAAAGCAGACAAAGATCAAAGAGGCGACGAAATCTAGTTGCAACCTGAGATTCAATCATGACTTATATAACGTGATGGTGTATGTGGTAGTCTCTTTTCCTTGGCACTATATTTGAAAATCACCAAAAATATCTCATTTGAATTTTAATGTATTTTTAAAATCATGATTCATGATCATGACTAACCAGTCAAGTCATCGATCATGTTTTTCAACGCTCTGATTTGCCAACCTTTATTTGTAAAGAATTTGGAAGGAGGTTGATAATCCACATAATTCCAACATCCATAAGGATTAAAATCGTAGCTTTTGATTTGTGGGAAAAGTCCCACCATTCCACGATCTTCTAAAGCCTGTAAAAATCCGGCTTGTAAGATGACCTCTCGACCGGTGTATTCGTAACCACCGATACAACCATGCATGAATAATAACAGGTCGCATCTTTCCTGGTAGCACTGTAAAGGGAAAAAAATATATCGCACACCTAGAAGCAGAACGGCTCAACCTTTTTAAAAGCCGGAAGTTATGATGTTTCAAAAAGCAGGAAAAAGTTTGTGAAAAAAAGTTTTTTCCCAGTTGTACATATAAAAGAAGTACATAACGCAGTATACATACTACGAATAGTGTCTGTATGCTAAAGTTAGAAGTACAACCAAGATTAGTTACTTACTTTTTGTGGTATGTAAATGAAACCAAAGGAAGCCAAGCTGGCATGGCCGTTAGGGAATTCTTTAATGTACCTTCTCTGGTTGAATTCTGTAATGAATGAAAAGCAAGAAGATAATAATAAGATATACAGTGTACTTTTGAATTATTATTCCAACTGCAATTTTTTTTCTTTTCATTAAGGTTGTGATTTTTTTTCAGTTATATTAGCTATAAAATATGTGCTGCCTGTCTCTAAAACACATGAAAACCTTTCAACGTTACTTAGGGGTTCACGCATAAATTAATTTTTCTAGCTTTACATTTTGGATTAGGTCTAATGTTTTTCATCGATTTCTTGACTTGATTAAAGGAACATGATACATGTCATTAACAGAAGGTACAAAAACAACCTAGAAGTCTACCTCACGGTAATGAATATTTCAAGCATATATGTGAATACGCGCGCGCGTCTGAAAAGTTGCAGGCCTTTTTACTTTGAAACCTTTTACTAAACGACATCTAAGTGAAATAAAACTTACCCATCAAATTATTTTCTAAACCTGAAACAAAATTTTTTTTTTTTTGAAACTTGGACATTTTTTATGCCTAGAGCGTGTTTGAATTTTCGTGCCGAAAATCTATAGTTGCTGTCAGATTTATCTAATTTTGGCGCAAAAATTCAAACATTTGAAAAGATACTTAATATCACTTTTTAGCGTGAAAATTCAAATGAGAATTTTTTAAAGATATTTTCAATTGTAGCTCAAGATCAATTAGTGCTGAGCTCGTTTTGCTTGCAACTTTGCGACAAAAAAGCCTCAAGAATAAAAAAGCAATTTCCTCGACTATTCTCAGGTTGGTCTTTCTGGGATTCTTGTCCTTGTTGTTGTGGTCCAAACAAGTGGTTAAGCATTCGGTGCACGGTTGAAACATTGCACCGTTCCACAAAGGATTCCAGGTTTTCTCGCTCTCCACACTTAGTAGAGCCTCGATGAAGGCTGGAAAGGCCATGGTTGGCCGGTACCTTGTTGTCTAAATAAATAGAGGCCGAGGGGGGTAAAAGTTGGCGCAGGAAATTGTAGGAATTGATGGCATTGATGCTTGGTACCACAGAGTCTCGACTGCCGTGCCACAGATAAATGCGGTGGCCTTTTCGACCTTCGTTGGGGCTGAGGAGGCCTTCCATTGCTACCAAATTGAATACATTTATTACATTCATCCCAGCCGTAGTAAACTCCCCTGAGCATAATCTACGTACGGAACTGTGTAGTATATACACTTTCTTTGAAGCCAAAATTGCTTGCTCAAATTCATTCATTCAACCCTTCAACCTCAGAACTATGAAACTTTCTTTGCTGGCTTACGAAAAACTGCTATTCTACACATAAGGTCAAATCTCTCAAAATATGGAAAGAATAGAAAGCTCTCAAAATAGAACAGCACATTTTTGAGAAGAAAGCGTAAGGATATGACGTACATCACAAGATGTGTTTATTTTTGTGAGGTTAACCGAATACTTTGAAAGGGCAAACCATTTGGTCAAGTGACTAACGTCATCTAGCGGCAATATTATATGACGTCACATTACTTTATTCCACTTCCTCCTTTCAGTTCACCGATAAATCGTTGAAAACGATACATCATTCGTAAATAAGTAACGTTTGTAATAACGTTGATTACATCTCTATTCTCTACCTAACTAAGTATGTTTGTACCCAATGTTTATGCCAAGCTGACGTTCCCTCCTTGTGATCCAAAATTGACTGTGGGATCATTCTAATAAGATTTTAGGACCAATTTGGTAAATGGACACTGTTGGAAAAATCTTACCCAAGCTCACAGTCCGTTGATAAATGTAAGTGACATTTGTAGCTTCCGGGTTTGATAGGCAAGGGTGGTTTTCACCTGTAAGATGGATAAACTATATACATATAGACGAAAAGTGTATCATTTCCTATTCCTGCTCAACTCTTCTATGAATAATTCAGATAATCTCATGGGAAAGGAAACCTTCTGCTGCTGCTTCTGTTACATTTCTATTCCAGCGATGAATGCAGTTTTCTTGTATCTTATCTTACCTACCTACTCCGTTTTGGGTTCTGGGCTGCAATTCCAAATTGATGTCGGGACTTTTTTGTGATATTTGTCAAGAGTGAAATATGAGTCAAAAGTCAGCCATAAATTCAAGGTCTTGCAATTTTTTTTTAAATTCACAGAACTTAAAAAAAAAAATTGCCAGCAAATCTCGTTGTATCCAGATTATGGATATTTGAATTTTTGCGCCAAAAATCATCATGATAATATTTTTGGCGCGAAAATTCAAAGTGAGACATTTTTGTGATTTTCATTACCTGATTTGTTGGGTGTTGCGAAATGGCACAGAAATGGACCTCCAGATAAACTGGCCATACCAACAAACAGTTCAGAATGTGCCAAATACATTTGTTGAGCAAAAAATCCACCTGATGAAAATCCCGAAATGGCCACTCGGTTGATATTCAGTTGAGGTAATCTGAACCATGATATGAAAAGCCAAGATTTCAACAGTATCAAGAGTGAAGCAATAATTGTTTTCCACATGATTTGCGAGAGCAAAAACTAGTTTTTATTATTTTCTTATCAGCTGTTTAAAAGGCTAAAAGTGTTTGAAAATCAATCATAAATATCCCATTTTGATTTGTTTACTTGTGTATCACTAGTTTTTTTAATTTTCACACTTTTACATTTCAATTTTAAAATTTCTTAGAATTTTTTCCATTGATTTTTTTGTTGCTCCTCCGTTTTCTTGCTCGAAGGTTTTCTCGCTCCAGGTTTTGCCTTTGAGCTACTTCGTTGCTGAGCTTCTTGAACTTTGTCGGATTCTTTGTCCATTGCAATCAATTTCCTTCCCAATTTTGAGGCCGTGTTTAAAAGTCGAGACTTTTTTGAAAAAGACTCCTCAAGCAAACTTTGATTTTTTGATCCAACCATCCAAGAATTATTCAAACTTTGGTTCAAGTCGCCCACTTTGCGACTTTTGCGCAAATTGGCCGAATTTAAACCTGAAACAAAAAAGTTGAATTACAGGCAAAACTGCTACATATTTTCTGTTTCGTGATAATTGCCCAAGGGGTTCCGGAGATACAGGTTGTGATGGACAAGTCCAGCCAGTTCAGGATTTGACATAAGGTAAAAAGTAGCTCGCTTCGCTCGCAATTTTACAAACCTGAACTTGAATTGCTTGAATTCGAAGTGGATGACAAAGCCTGTGACAAATGGTCTAAAGATGCTTCTGAGCTGATGGTGCTTTCTAAAAGTCCTTGAGACCTCTTACGGGTACTGTTTTTGCAGCAAAGCTTTTTGTAGTGACAACAACTGCGTTGACAAGCCAAGCAGGAGAAGAGCATCACTCCAATAATGCATACCACTGCAAAATAGAAAATTTCACAACAGTGAAAAAAGAAGTGCATTTTCACCTGCTGGTAAAAACGTGTATGATTTTGATTCAAAATGTTCAAAATTGATTTTTGGTTCCTACCAAAAATAAATACTAGCATTTTTGATTGAGGCACTATTGTTTCTAACTTTCAATTTTCGCGCCAAAAAAGTCCAACATTGCACAGATGTTTTCAAACTCTTTGAAATATACTTACCCACAGTAGCCACAGGAACTAACACAGCGACTCTTTTGACGATATATCGTTTTTCACAAATGTCCATGCAACCAAAAAAGTTGACTACATCCTCGAATTGCTTTCTAGTTGCCTCATCTCGGTAAATGGGCATAGAAGTGGGCAATAATTGGGTTGTAATGGTATCCAAGTCATGACAAACTGACCAACAGGATTGACTAATTTGGCTGGCGCTAAAAGGATCCGCACTCAATTCCATCTTTTTTTGGTCTTGAAAAATCAGCCTTTTTTTGGTTCTAGACAGGTATAGTTTTTTCAACGAAAAAGAGAACTTGGCTTTCGCTTTTCTACTCTATGAGTCATGTTTAACTTTCTCTTTGGCTAATGAATGGATCCCAGGGGAGCTTAGATACTCTTGACAAAGTCGAATAAGCCAGGTCATCACTAAGATCCTCTTCCTTCACTCTAGCCCAACTACTCTACTGAACAAACGTTAGATCTTTCTCGATAGAAGCACATCAAGAGACCAAAAAGTCCCAATAGGTTTCAGGTCTCTTTGTTGAATTTGTGATCACTTGAAGGTGAGGTTGCGTGTGTTTGGCTAATACATTACGTTGTTAAAGACTTCTTTCTGTTTGGTAAAAAATATTTCTTGACTCGCAATCCGTCGCCTTCGGCGACTACTTGCGAGGCCTCCGGCGGGAAGCTCGCTTCGCTCGCTGGTACCCCCCCGCCGCTCGCTCTGCTCGCCAACACCCACCCCACCGCTCACTTCGCTCGCCCACACCTCACCCGCAGCTCGCTCCGCTCGCTAGCACCCCCCATGTTCGCAACGCTCGTCACCCCC
>LT727947.1:257161-268857 GCA_900157175.1 Oithona nana
TGTTTCGTTTAGCATCAAAAACTTTGTTCATGAATGTGATGCATTCAGAACATTCTAATCCCAAGGTACTTTCTTCATTTAAAACTGATTTCATGGCAAATGGATTTCGCCCAGATGCATAATGAAAGGACAGATTTACTATAAGCAATGATACAACCGAAAGACAAGACTTCATATTGCTTCTATGCAATGTTTACCTCCTCTTTCTTTCAAATTCTTTCATTGACTGGAATGGAGTTCTAAAATCAAAGCTAGAAATTGACAAACAGCAAATAGCAATTGTATCCAATTTAATCAAAATTGAACTAAAATTGATGCTAAAACTGTTATTTACTATTTACTTGAATTTTGTGGATAGGCAGCATATACTGTATTTGGATATTTTTCATATGCTAGTTAAAGAAAAAAATAGTTAGAAATATGGCTTGTCGTGTCTCTTTTATAGGGACCAGCAAATGGGTGACAACTCTATGAAGCAAAGTTTTGCACCGTGAGTTATGACGGCAGGTGCTGAAAACTTTACGATAATCCCAGCGCCTCCTCGCGCACCCAACTTAACAAAGAATGGCTTTGCAATACACACATAGGCTGCTGAATCCAATAAGCGATCACACAAAACTACCGCTAATGACTGTATTTATCAAAGATCATCTTTGTGGTCCTCCACCAATCCATTCATTCATACAATTGCCAATTTCTACAAATCAACAACTCTCAAAGAAAAAGAAAATTGAAGCTTTTGCTTTCACGAGCGTAGCGAGTGACCTTAATTTGCCTAACCTAACGAAACTTTACCTAACCTAACTGAGCTTTGGAAGTCATGAGTCAGCTTAGATATAGATTTGCTCACACAGAAGTTAGGTGCGCGCGAGTGTAGATTAGGTTTGGTTTGGTTAGGTAGCGAGTAAAGTTTTACCTAACCCAACTGAGCTTTGGAATTCATAAGTGTTAGGTGCATGCGAGCGTAGATTAGGTTTGGTTAGGTTAGTTAGCGAGTGAAGTTTTACCTAACCTAATGAAACTTCATCTAACCCAACTGAGCTTTAGAACACACACCAAAAGCCACCTAACTTACAGAAAACACGTATTTTTGCTCCCGCAGGGGTTAGGTGCGCGCGAGCGTAGATTAGGTAGAAAGTTAAGTTTTTAAACAAGTCCAACTTTGTACAGGGATTAGTAAAAGTGCCGAAACTTCCTCTTTTAAGCAAGAGATAAATGTTTGCTTGGCTCCTGAGGGTTAAGCAAGGAGAGCAAATGAGAGACAATAAAAATTAGTGACGTTCAAGTGAAAGGAAAACGCCAAAAGGAGGATTAACTGGAGAAACGAAAGATTTGTGTTGAGACTACTTGGGGATTTTTGTAAAAATCTACTAAAGCTCTCCCTTTTTGTGGACCAGTGAAATTCTGTGGATTGTTTAGGTTAGTTTTTTCTTTGACCTGAATACCATTCAAGCACTTTAGTGGGTAAACTTTTTACATGCTCATAATCCTAAAGGGTCGAGAGCGAAAAATAAACTTGTAAAAATATAGAGCTGAAAAACAAAGGACAAGAAGCAAATATTTGGAGATTAGCACTTTACTGCATTGAAAAATCAATAGAGTAAAATTCAAAATCTTAAAATAACTCAACGAAGTCACACTATCCCAAAAGTCCATATTTTATCCAAAAAGTAGCATTTTTAGTGCAAAAATGGACTTTTTTATATTGTGTGGAGGTCAGCACATTGTTTGAAAATTACTCAAAATATCGCATTTGAATTTTTGGCATTTTCTACCAATTTTTGTACTATCAAAACCGACATGTCTGGTAACACTTTTTGACCGCAAGCTTCAGGTTTTCAAAAACTCGCCAAAATGGACCATTTTAGGTATTTCTAATAAACTTTTGTCCACTCAAAATGTAATCAAGCTCGCTTCGCTCGCAATGTTGAATGAGACTTTTTCTGTGATTTTCAAACACCGTGAGGAGTCTGCGTTCATGTACTCTGGCCATCACTTTATAAAGTTTTGTAAACAAGTGGTATGAATAGGCGTCATGCTGACTGGACAAAAGCTCTCTTGGACAAATACCGCGATCATGATGTATTGGCACTACCATTCAACCACATTGCTAGTAATCCACCATGTTTGTCAACGGATGCCTTCAAAGCCTTTGTTCTCTACTTCAATTGAAAGTAGAAGTAAAAACTAGGGAACAACGAAGCAAAATAAGGTTGATGCTTTGTTGTGGACCCTAGGCTAAAGCCTCATAATAGTTATCAGCTTTGAAAACCGCCTTGCATACATTTGTCGTCGTCGAGCAGCGGCGTTGTTACTGCTCGATGCCACGTTGAAGCTCTTGCCCTAAGCTCAAGCAAAGGCAGCTTCAAAACTTCCTCAGACTCGTATGTAATTCAAAGCATGACGGCTATAAATATGTAGATGCAGTTAGGTAATAGTAAATGCAATTCTCATGACTTCCAAATTGCTGAACCAATTCCCAGATTATATTTTGATATTACACTTGGATTTCCTCGGAAAATTGAATGTCACACTTTCAAAGGTATTTTACACTTTACAGGGTATGTCATATTTACAATGGTCATTGGTCAGTTATACTTTCAAACTTATGTCACATTAACAAGAGAATGTCAAACTTTGAAAGGTATGTCACACTTTCAAAGGCACGTCACACTTTCAGAGATATGTCACACTTTCGAGGGATGTCACATTTGCCGAGGTAAGTCACACAGAGGTAAGTCATACTTTCAAGGGGTATGTCACATTTGCAAAGGTATGTACTATGTAACACTTTCAGAGGTATGTCACACTTTCGAGGTAAGTCACACTTTCATAGGTATGTCACACTTTCGAGGGATGACACATTTGTCAAGGTAAGTCACACAAAGGTAAGTCATACTTTCAAGGGGTATGTCACATTTGCAAGGGTATGTACTGTGTAGTATGTATGTAACACTTTCAGAGGTTTCATGTGTTATCCTGGTAAATTAAGAATGCATCAAAAATGATTTTTGGAAGAGGGGAAGTTGAGGTGTCTCTTAGCATATGTATTATTTGGCTGACTAAGCTCCTTACTCTGTAGTTTACCACATGGGGGTTAAGCTCATATGGAACTCAAGCAGCCATACTTGATGTGTTTGTAGCAAAGCGCCAAACCAACAAACGTTTTCACTACAAAATCTATTCACCATCACGATGCTGCTTCAGCTAGCAAGTGTGTCTGAAGCGGAGCTGGAATAAGAGAAAAATATACAACACAATTGACATGAAAAATGCCCTGAGGGACAAAAAATCCGGCAGATCTCTTTACTCACAGTTGACAAATTCGAAGCAGCCAAACACAACAACTCGTTTCCGATTTCTATTTTTTGCTGATATGCCTCATTTCAGATTTCCATTTCATTTGGCACAATCTAAATTACTTCCATAATAATAAAACAATCAATATTATTTATTCTAAGGTAAAAGAAGAAATAAACTGATGAAATGATAGTGACTTAACCAATTTTTACCAGTAAGTAATCTAAAGTGTTTTTAAGCGCGACTCAAGCTACTCGCGCTTCTACATCTTTGTATTTTCTTGTTTCACGATTTAGTTAAAAATGCATAACCTTATGCTCCTTATGCCTTATGGAAATTTTCAAAACTGTTAGATTTTCAAAAAAGTTTTAATTCTTTGCTTTTCAAATTCTTAAAATTTTCTTAGCTTTTAAAATTTTTTAGACTTTCNTTATGCTCCTTATGCCTTATGGAAATTTTCAAAATTGTTAGATTTTCAAAAAAGTTTTAATTCTTTGCTTTTCAAATTCTTAAAATTTTCTTAGCTTTTAAAATTTTTTAGACTTTCGCAGCTTTTCAAGATTCTTAGATTTTTCTTAGCTTTTCAAAATTCTTAGCTTTTTCTTAGTTTTTCAAAATTCTTAGACTTTCAAAATTCTTTTCAGCTTTAGCTTTTAAAACTTTTTAACCTTTGCTCGCGCTTTTAGTTTGAAATCTTTCAATCTTTTTTACTACTTATGTACGTACATACTTGGAATTCGCTTCCTTTGATGATTGAAAAAGGCTGGAATCTGAAAGTGTGAGAAAGTTTTTCATGTCACGAGATGCAGAAAACCCTCGAATTTTTTTTTTTTTTTTTTTTATTATTTTCAAGCAAAAAATAAAACGCTAATTTCAGACCTTATTTCTTTCAAGGTTTTACAGGTTAAGAAAAAATATTGATAGGTTCAAAAATCGCCCCAAAAGTATTTTTGTTTTCAAAAATCGAGGTACAGCTGTGGTATGTATCACAAAGATAACTTTTCACTTTTGAAAAGTGGTTGATAGCTGCCATCCAGCAATTTGTAAAGATGTTTGTAAACGCAATGAATTTGCGCTCAGAAGTTCGTGAGTCCGTAAAATTTTTGAACCGCTAGTTGAACCTTCGCTCGCCGAGCGCTTTCGTATTGGCCGACGCAGGTTAAACAAGGCGGAGCTTACAACCGCTGTTAGCGCAGCTTCTACTCTGAAACTACAGTGACAATTCAGTCGTGTTTCATCTGCAGAACCCAAAGGACATGAAGTAGTAAAAAACTATGCAATTACTGATGTCTACCAACAACAACAACTTTTTGCTGCCTTCAAAAATGGCCACTCAAAAATCTCAGCAAAATTCTCAGCCATTGAAATCCGCCTTTTCCATACGCTCATTGCTGGAGCAAAGCGAGGATACAGAGGAAGAACAGGAAGAAATCATTGACAATGACTTAGAAGATGAACCAGAATTGCCCATTGAAGAAGTGGTTAATGCCAAAAAGAACGAAGAAGAAGAGAAGGAGTTGACGCCAGAAGAAAAGGCCAAATTAGAAGAAAAGAAAATGAACGAGAAACCTCCTTTTAGTTATAATGCCCTAATTATGATGGCAATTAGGCAAGCTCCTGAGAAAAGACTAACCTTGAATGGGATCTACGAATTCATCCTGAAAAATTTCCCATACTATAGGTAATTTTACTATGAGTAACTTACGAGCGAAGCGAGCTACGTTTTACGTAAATATGTATTTTTACTTTAAAAAAGTTGCAATTGAAGCAATTTTTTGATACCTGCAAAAGTAAAATGTCTTCTCTGGTGCAACTGTTCACCAAATTACTCACTTGCTTTGAATCTTAATTTTTTCGAGGAAAAATACATATTTTCGTTAACGTAGTAATTTGCATTTATTTTACACTATGAAATTGAATGGGGAAGTAAAATTATCCAATTTTTAATCAAGAAAAATTTGCAGGAAAAACAAACAAGGATGGCAAAATAGTATTCGTCACAACCTAAGTCTGAACAAGTGTTTCATCAAAGTGCCGCGACACTACGATGATCCGGGAAAAGGCAATTACTGGATGCTCGACCCGGCGGCCGACGACGTCTTTATCGGCGGAACAACAGGCAAATTACGCCGAAGAAACACATCAGCCTCTCGATCAAGATTAGCCGCCTTCAAAAGAAGTTTCGCTTTAGGATTTCCAGCCCCACCACTAATTCCACCCCCAGGTCCACACCATTACCCGCTACCCGCAGGGTTCGCGGCCGCGGCGGCAGCCGCCCTACGCTACCCCAACTTCCCCGGGGCGGCATTAGCGGCCGCGGCAGCCTCGCATCCATTTTTATTCAACAAGCCTCCACCAGAGGGTCGGCTGACCGGCGCGTCACCTCCCGCCCCACCCATCAGCGCGCCCGCCCCACCGCCCCCGGCTGGTTGTCCACCTGTGAGCAATTTCGGACCCCCATCTGGACTCCGATCTAGTTTATTCAGTCCACCTAGTCTATTATTTCCCAATTTTGGACCTTATGGCCTTTACAATGGCCTCCGAGGTCTCAGTGCTTTCCAAAATAACGCTGCACTCAACCATGCGGCCTCGTTGTCTTCCTCCCCACCCGCCAGTCCCAAGGAAGGAGGTGCCAGTCCACCCCGAATTTCACCTCGATCAGCTATCTCGGTTGGAAGCCCTACTTCGGCTTCATCGTGACTTAACATAGTATTAAATGTCAGGAGTAATTAATTCTCACTTGTTATGAAAAACAACGTTTGTGATATGTAATAAAGAAGTACTTAAAAATCGTTGAAATCTCCTTGCCTACTACTTACCTTCATAGTACCAAGCTCGCTTTCCACTTTAAAAAAGTCCAATGCAAATTGTAGATTTGACAATATTTCTTAGAATTTTGGATACCTGTAAAATCCAACCCACCCTAATCTATATTCTTTAGGAAGTAAGTCACACTAATAAATGCCACAAATTCATATTTTGATTCATAAATGCACCAAAAAATCATGATCTATATGGATTTTCGGACAAAATATAGACTTTTGGCCCAGTGTGATACACACTTTGAAAAGTGTTTGATTACCAATGTCAGTTCTTGGCCTCTTTGCACTTTAGTTTCAATTGCACGTTTAGAAAATCGTAACTAATTTATTTCCATGATGTAGCATCAGCAGAGAAGTTAGGCATGAAAGAAAGTTCAGATCAAGAGGCATGATTACAACTTGAGAATGAGAGTGAGAAAAACAAAGCAAACAAAGTTGCTTTGTTTAAATAAAAAGAAGGGCTTCAAGATGTAGTGTAGCTCCCCTGCTTTTGATTGGTCTAAAGCTCGACATCGACACAGCCATGCCAGGCTGTGGTGGATTTTTTCGTTGTGTTGACAAGTGTGGGTTGAAATGCAACAATGACAGTATTTATGGGACTCACGACAAGTCCAACAAAGCCTGCAGATATCAACTGTAATCACGATGTGGGGATAAATAACAAAAACCTAGCATTCTAAGCGTGAGAGACCACTTCATCCACTGCTTTACCAAATATCAAACTTCTTGATAGTCTAATAACAAAACTTTAAAAATTCTCTAATTCTCTGGGGTTTTTTTTTTGTAATTTGTCATGAATTATGACCGGAAAATGTAACATTTTTGGTGCATTATGAGTCAAAATATGGATTGTTGGCAGTGTGACTTAATTTCTACAGATTAGGATGGATTGAATTTTAAAGATGTCAAAAATATAAAGTATGTTTCATAATCAATTTTGTAGGCACAAAATAGATTTTTTAACATAGTGTGTAAAAGGTAGAAAGAAAGCTTGTACATATTTTCATGTGCATCAGTTGTCTATCAGTACTATTGATATCTAGTGCATTTTGAAAATGGCCCTTGCCTCTCTCTATTCTCGATCTCTTTCTCCAAAGAACATTTTTTCAGCTACTCTCGAATGATTGCTTGAGTACAATGCCAATCCATTTGGTTTGGATTGACAGCCAAATATTTTGATAACAGTCTCTTGCAAGCCCCAAATGGAAACTAGCATAGGCGCACACATCATGCTCGTCAAATCACAATTCAAATTGGAACTCCTCTTGCTAGAGAGAGAGGCAAATCAAGGCCTTTCAATCATGTGATGATTGGTTTACGACGCCAAGAATTGTAAGACCAGAAAAACATTCGCCTTTCCATGTGAACTCTTTCAAAAAATCCCCAAAAGTTGTCTAATGAGGGTAGAATGGATCAAGATGAGAATAAAATGGATTAAAAAGAGGGTAAAATGGATCAAAATGAGGGTAAAATGGAAATTCAAGCTACAGTAAATGTTTGTTAGGGTTCTTCATAGACGTTAGCCCTCCACTATGAATTGTTTAGAACAACCTTGCGGCTGGTAGTAATCCCAATGCAAGTCTAAAGTGGGACAATGAATAAGTGCGAGAAGAGATGCAGAAAACGATATGAAAAGAGAGAAGCAAGGAGTTTCATGTTTGTTTCATAAGTTCTCGTTTCATTTTTGAGCTGCTGACAGATGCATGTCTCAATTGTTGGCATCAGTTGCTCGGCGCTGTAGAGCAACTCTTTTGATGCTAGTTTATCTTGTTTTTGCCCCTCTTCTAGAGCATCAGGATGACTGAGCTAATCATTTTGAGTCATCGCCCTTTGATTGGAGCCAATTGGAAAATTACCAAGACCCGCTCTTTTTCTAACTCTCAATGTTGAAGCACGCAAAACAGTTTCATAGCATAGACTATTATTACAGAGAGGCAGGAGAAGTCCAACAGAGTGAGAATGAACATAAATTCTAACTCAGTCGCACCACAAAAATGGCTTCGGCAGCAGCTCTTGAAATGTGGTGCTCGCACAAATTGAAACTAATGGAATTTCCTCTATCATCACCGTACTGCTTTAATTTTGCTAAATGACCCTCATATTTTAACAACTTAGACTACTACCTATGAAAAAAATATTTACTTTAATTCAAGACAGACCCTACTCAACTGAGAGACCCTCTTCAGCTATACTCTATGGGAAAGTTTGGGTTGGAAAACAGAGAGTCACATGATGTTTATTTATCGAGAGCATCTTTCAAGGGTTGTTACAATTTCCTATATGAAAAGAATAGACGTCCAAATCCGTTCCAGTCATGGACAATTGAGTGAAATAAATGTTAGCGAGCGAAGCGAGCCTTTCAGTTGAACAGACACACAATTTACCAGACATGGAATTAAGTTTACCTGACATGAAATTCAGTTTACCAGGTAGGAAATTCAGTTTACCAGGTAGGGAATTCATTTTACCAGGTAGGGAATTCATTTTACCGGACAGGGAATTCAGTTAACCGGACAGGGAATTTGTTTTACCTGACAGGGAATTCATTTTACCATGTTTACCTGCCAAAACATCAAAACTTTTGCTCCACTCGAAAAAAAGATATATTTGAATGAAAATCCAATAAAAAAGTCACCCACAAAATTGATTTTTGTATCACCATCTGCTTCCACTGCTATGATGACGATGTTGTGGTAAAAAACGATTATAGTTCAGTTGAGGGATCAATAATCACTGTTTTGGGACCTTGTTATGAGCCGAGGAGTATGTACTAGTAGATTAGTTTGCCGGCAAACGCCGCCATCGTTGTTACTCTGCATGTTGCACTGGAAAAACTGCTTGATTGAGATGACAATCTCTGGGGTCGCGCCACGTGGCCAACAACATTGTTATGCATCAAAACATGGGGAAAACAAATTTCATGAATGATGCTAAAAATATTGATTAGGAGAGATACAAAAGGCGTGAAGATCAAGTAAAATCGATCAAAAACAGATACAAATGTCACACTACACATTTTTTGAAAATTACTCAAAATATCGCACTTCAATTTTTTAATTTTGGCATTTTCCACCAATTTTTGTCCTATTAAAACTGACCTGACTGGTAACACTGTTTGACCGAAAGCTTCAGGTTTTCAAAAACTCGCCAAAATGGACCATTTTGGGCATTTTTTTTTTATTAACTTTTGTCCAATATTGAATTTTAGACTTTTTCTGTGATTTTCAAACACAGTGCACTATTTTAAAAGTCCAATTTATGTCCTAAAAGAAGAGTAACTGGATTTTTGAACAAAGTATGGACTTTTGGAATACTGTGATTTTTAAAAGCTAAAAATTGAAGAACAAATTGTGTTTCGTTGTTGACCTAAGTCTAAGTGTTTATTGTCCTGAAGGAGGGGAGGTCACATCTTCTCTTTTAAAGATGCATCTCATAAACTGCGGTCCTATTGGCTTATTTTCAAAGCAAAGTTCAAATTGAAAGGGGAAATAAACAAGGATTTGTATTTTCAAATCTCCAATAAAAAGCCAACGTTGAGCTTAGGTCAATTTTGCTGTTCAGAGGTATCACTAGCGCAACAAAGATTTCAGTTTGGCTTTTTTAAAGACTAAAGTCATAAATCTGTCATGGTCAGATGTGTTTCTATTCGTTTCGCTTGGTTTTGGCCGGACATCCTGTAGTGATTTTAGTGGTGATCATTGAGGGCTAATCTCTTGCACAAATAGATGAAATATGGCGGTAATATAGTACGGATTAAAGTACTGTTATTACCACATCTTCATTCCATTCTTCACACTGTGCAAACTTTTTATCAAAGGCCCAAAAATTAGAAAATTTCACCTTTTCTGACCAAAAAACGGTAGATGTAGTTTAAGTCAAATCAAAGGGGAAAATTGTCGAAAGAACGCGTCACTGTATTAAGATTTTACTTCAATGAAAATTTCAAATTGAATTTAGAACAAAGTATTAAACCTATACATTTCTGAAAATGCCTTTTTAGACCGTTAATCCCAACTTTTACTTGAGAAATCAGAATTCTCATTCGAATGTGCCCGTAAAGTGCAAGAATTTTTGATTTTGTTCTACAAACATTTTTGAATGATTTTCAAACAAAAAAGTCACAATATATGTATGGGTGAGGCTACTCATAGTATAGAAACTGAGCAGACACATGATTTTATACTGTAGGTTGGATTTTGTTACATGCACTGCAGTGGTCTGTTGAAATGCGGAACCAATGGGATTCAATTTGGCTGTTTGGGACAATCACGTCGGGAACAATCAACATTCTTTTCAGCGTCTCTTTATCATTGTTCACTACCTCTGCTGCAACCTAACCCTCCAAAAAATGGTCTCAACATGTGTGCAATCCCAGTAGAAAAAGAAAATTCAGGAAAATTCACTTCTCATATCCTTGAATTGACGTTTTACATTAAAATTCCCGCTACATCATCTGAATTGAATATGATGGATTGAGAAATTATGAACAATTTTTCATCTCTACGAGGCGCGTTTCAGTTTGATTTTGTCTCAATTGGACGACGACGTAGCATCACTTTCTCCTGTTTATGCATTCAATTCAAAATTGAAAATCATCCATCATTCTTCAATAGTAGATTTCATCTCATTGATTTGTTACTTAACGAGAGTCAGAGTGAGAGAAATGAGAACGCAGACAATCAGGCATGGAATGGAGAAAACTAGAAAAAAATTATCAGATTTGTGTCTGTATTTCCCGTATATTGGATTTCTTACCTAAAGGTTTCCTATCAAATACAGTTGAAAGGTTTCCTAGCTAAAATCTAAATGTATTCTAAACCCTTCGTATTTTCCGGTCGTTATGCACATGGCTTGAAAAGGCAAAAAATGGCAATAGAAATAATGCCTGGATAGCAAAAAAGAAATTGCATTTGTATTTTACATTTATAAACGCAACATTGATATGAATGTTAAAGACAGTTTAGGATGAACTCATTTTATGAATGCTTACACGAATGGACACACATGAACGCTTGTATCAATGGACAAAAAGATGCCTTCAAAGTACTTTAAAACCCCAAGAAATATTCAAGGAATTTTCCAGTCACTTTGTAAAGCTCCAGGATGTTGAATTAAATTAATGTTACGAAAAAAAAAATCTCGGATTTTTAAAAGGCTTCAACGTAGGCTTAAAAAAAGGCTTGTGTGTGTCATGTTGATCAAATAGTGTCCGTTTCTATTGTCTCGTAATTCTATGCAAAGAATGCTTGAAAATGTGTGAATTCCCCTGGTGTGCTCCTGTACCGCCGCAAAAGCGTCCAGCCGTGAGATCTCGCTGTGAAACTCATACTTCTTCTTGTTGGCCAGAGATAATGTGAAAATCATGATCGTTAAATTAAGCCTTGACGGGGAAACTCTGAGTAGGGGCTGGAGTCAAGAGAACAAGGCAAAAAGAATTGATTAGGGTGGCCCGTTTTATCAAAAATTACTCAGATGTTTTTTAAAACCTAAGTAGAGATACACGGTGTTTGAAAATCACAGAAAAAGTCTCATTCAACATTGCGAGCGAAGCGAGCTACGTTTACATTTTTAGTG
>LT727947.1:290018-329317 GCA_900157175.1 Oithona nana
CGCTACTCGCGGTCAGAAAAAAATCTTTTGCTATGCCATTTCAATTATCAGGCTTTGATGCTGATGCTGCGGTGTTTGATGTTACTCGCGGTTACGCATCGTTGGTTTTCTAACATCCGGACCTTCTCTTGTTTGTCTTTTTCTGGCAACGTAACTCTTTTCACACTATACCTGAAGACGAGATAAGAAATCATGAACTGTAGTTTATTCATACTATGCATTTTATGCACTATTGCCAATCTAGCAAAATCTGAAGAAGTGTGTCAAACCACTAGTCGCAAAAATGCAGTCGAAGTGCAATGGCAGTCTGACAAATGGTTTGCAGAAAAAGACCAAGAAACCAGTCAATACCTACAAAATGTCAAAGAAGAGACTCTAGATAAACACGAAGCTCGTGAAAAGTATTACGAAATAGTGACAAAACCGTACCAAAATGCCTGTCAAATCCTCAAAAAAATTGGTGGTTTTTGGTATGGTGGATGTGGATTTCTAGATGGCGAAAAGTTACTTTGCATGGATTCACTATATCATGCCATCCAAAATAAAACTTGTTTGGTTTACAGTTTTGGTTTGGCTGATGATTGGGATTTTGAAGTTTTGATGGCAGAATTGGGATGTACTGTTCATGGCTTCGATCCCTCAACATTAGTCAAAAGGCCTTCGAATGCTTACTTGTCCAACCTTCATTTTCACAACATTGGTTTACATCGTCTAGATGGTGAATCTTCCTTGAATCCTGGAGACAAAGATGAAGAAATCATTCGAGTAAATACTTTGGATACCATTTTGAAGGACATTGGAGATTATGGCAAACGTATTTCGTATCTGAAAGTTGATGTCGAAGGTGCGGAAATTCCATGTATCAAACAATGGATGAAAAGTGGAGTTTTACAATTTGTCGATCAATTAGGCATTGAAATGCATACACGAAGTATGTACATTGACAAGTCAGCTCATAAAATGATTTATCGACGATTTTTAACTTTTCTCAAGTCTCTAGAAAGTGAATATGGATTACATTTAGCTGCCTATAATCCCAATTTGTGTCATGCCAAAAACTTGGATTCTCAAAAACTTTACTATTCTCTACATGATATTTTGTTAGTCAAAAAATAAGCGGAAAATTACTCAAAATAAATCTCTATACTATGCAGGATTTCCCGCCAAATTTGAGCAGAACCAGATATGCTCTTTGAAATGTGCCATTTTGTTCACCGAAATGCCAACAATACAAGAATTGGGTAGAATTTACACTATCCAATCTGGTAACTCTTTTCAACCTGCATTTCTGAAGCGTAAAGTAGCGTCACTTGCTGTTTCAACACTGATGCCAAAGCACATCACCCTAAAAACCAAAAAAAAAACGTGAATCCTGAAAATGGCGGGAGACCCTAGAATCTTTGATTTGTCCAAATTGATGTCAAATCAAGGCTATGATTGCATTGTGGAAGCAATCTTTACCAACATGGATCCTACTAGCCTTGCAAAGTGTCGCTTGGTTTCAAAGTCATGGAAAGCTCTCATTGACACCAGAAGAACCATTTTGGTTTATCAACTCCAACAATTGAAGCAAAACAAAATGGAAGGTTTAATTGCCGAGTATCAAAGAAAACATTCAATCATTGAAGAGTTCCCAGAATTCAGAAGAGCATTTTTGGACCTTGAAAGAAATGCAACTGGACATGAGCTCAGCATTATTGTAATGTTCTTACAAAAGTATTCAAAGCACCAAAAGTTTCCAATCGAAAAATTGAGACATTACGGATGGGACAAGAGAATCTTAAGATCTCCACTACATCAAGCCATTATTCATGGAGACCTAGCAATGGTTAATCTATTTATTGCTTATGCTTTTAAAAAGCATATAAATCTCAATGTGCCTGATAGAAATGGTCTAACTGCTTTTCATTTTGCTTGTTTGCATGGAAAATTGGAAGTTGTTAAGCTTTTTTTGGAGAATGTCAAAGAAGAATTCTTACAAGTCAATGTATTGGATCAAAACGGAAACTCTCCATTGCAATTGGTCTGTATTGGCAACCAACCAGAAACTCTTCAACTTCTGCTTGACAAGTCCATCCAATTTGGCATTGATATCAATACTGTTGATAAAAATGAAAGAACCCCATTGCACTTAGCAGCTATGCTTGGACATGAAAAAGTTGTCAAGGTACTACTTGAAGCTTCGATCGAACATGAAATCAATGTCAATGCTTTTGACTTAAGTGGCAAGACTCCTTTTATCACTGCTTGTGAAAATGGACACTTGAAAGTTGCTAAACTACTGATTGAGGAATCAAGGACATATGGAATTGATTTGAATCAAAATAATGATCCCTTCATAACATATTTCCTTACAATCAATGCTTGGGTCAATTCACTTGGAGGTTTGGTGTATGGAAGACGACCAGATTTGTGGAATCCTTTGTTGATATCTTACTTTATATGCTCGAATCTATTTTGGTTGAAGTCAAAGATAAACACGAATTTTTTTGCAGAAGTGTCTGGGTGTCTGGTCGCATCGCTATTCTATATGATTTTTGTGCCTCTAATTGATTCGCGAATCCGTGAATCCTACGAATACTATCTTGTCCCATTCTTTATTAGTACTTTTACACTGATATGTGCTAGAGTGGGTTTATTAGACTATTTAGACTCATCCTAGTATGAACCAAAAATACATGAGAAGAATTGGAAGAAACGCAGAATTTCGAATTTATCGAAGTTGTACATTTTGGTGTAAAGATTCAACAGAAATAAAATTGTTCCAGAAGAATGAAATTGTTCCTATTTGATAAAAATGCCACGGAATTTTACTTCCCAAAAAAATAATGAAAAAATCGTGAAACTCTTTTCCTTTCGACGATTTTTTCACAGAATTAGAAATTCCAACTTTTGACGATTTTTTTCACAGAATTGCAAAATTATATTGACTTGTAGACAGACGCCCCCTAGCGGCAATTTTAGGTTAAATTGAAACTAAAAGTCGATGTTTCTTTATTGTCTTAAAAGATAGACATTAGGATCACTATCAATCAAGTCCTCAAGTCTTCTTGGATTCATTCCTGTTCGACAGCAGATTTCATCTAAACTCTTTTGTCCGGTGAAAAAGTGGTAAAATTCTGAAGATGCTCCTTTGGTTCCGCCAGCATTTTGGGTTCCTAAGGAGCCCGCCACGTTATTGGCATCCGTTAAGTAGACGGGGATTTTGTGCACCTTGCGTAAAATGCCTTTCAACACTAGAAATTGCACAAGTTTGACTTCGTCGACGTTGAAATTTTCGCGGGGTCGGTAACGCACAACGATGTCAATTACTGTGGTGTGATGATTGAAGTCACATATCATTCTGCAAAAAAAATAATAAAAAATAAAACTTGTTGGTGAAACATGATCAAAACAAAATTATTTCTATTGACAAAATAAATCCAATTTTTATTTAAAAAAACCCCAAAAACTGCGAAAATTAAGTTTGGGAGGTTAGCCCAAGAAAAATCGTCAAATTGACAAGTTACTAAAAATGTAAACAAACAGCTGAAATCCGTGTTTAAAATGTAAATAAACAGCTGAAATCAACTTTTCAAAATGTAAGCAAACAGCTGAAAGGTGAAACTCTTCAAAATGTAAATAAACAGCTGACATTAAGGCTTAAAATGTAAACAAACAGCTGAAATTCGTACTTATAAATATCCTTGAATTTCACTGGAGGAGCCTCAAGTTCCGCGACTGTCGTCGTTTCTCCAGCGACTTTATCATCTCCATTTTCGTCTTGTTGATCTTCAACCTCTCCTTCAGCCCCTTCAGCCTGTTCTTCAAGTTGATCCACAGGCAAGGTCGGAGGTTCAGGCTCGTCTACTTGAATAAACTCCATAAATTCTTCACGTAATTCCGCATTGTTTCGCAATTCCGCAATTTGCGGTTCACAACAGTAGACATTTTGGTACATAAAAATGGGCAAAATGGCAACGACACTATGGTAATGCAAATTCTGAATTGCGGCCTTGACCAGACTGGCATCAACCCCGGCTTGATTGGCAATCTTGGCCACATGCGTCACACCATCGATGTGCGGAAGAATCTGTTGGATAGTCAAATCCCATTCTTCCATAGAATCTTCATCTTCATCTGTAAACAAACAGCTGACATTAATACCAAGTAAACAAACAAACAGCTGACACTGTATATTCAATGTAAACAAACAGCTTAAATTAACGTATAGAGTAAACAAACAGCTGACACTGTAAATTCAATGTAAACAAACTTCTGAAAACGACTTATAATGTAAACAAACAGCTGACACGGTATATTTAATGTAAACAAACAGCTGAAATTAGCATATAATGTAAACAAACAGCTGAATTTCAAAATTGAAATGAAAACAAACAGCTGAATCTCAAAAATGAAATGTAAACAAATAACTTAAAAAATTCATTTTTCAAAAGTAAACAAACAGTTGAAATCGTGTGTAATAATGAAAACGCCATCTAGTGTACAAAAATGAAAAAAAAAATGACCATTACCTATATCCACCATCAGAACCGGAACGTCCCATTCCCTAACCGGTGGAGGATCCGGAGCGTTAGAAATCACTTTTAGCTTCAAGGTGTACCGTCCAAGGACTTCAGCGCTGCATTCACCTTTCTCGTTTAGGTCCACAAAGACTTTTTCCAAAAGTGCTTCCAGAACTGGATTGTTTTCTTCGCTGGATAAGAATCCGAACTCCAGTTCCAAATCGATGAGGAATTTTGACAACTTGATCAAGGCTGGTTCGTATTGGACGGTCCGTGACCAATGGTAACAGACAAAGCAAACATTGAACATGAACTGATTCCGTTTGTACTTTTCATTGCGAAGAATGACAGGATAACCGCAAATCTTTTGCTCCAGAACATTGACGGTTAGTAGGGTCCGGTCCAGTTGAGGTTTGGTGATGATGTAAACACTGACGCTGTCGAAGACTTCTTGGGTAATCCGATCTTTTGCTTTAGCAGTTTTGGTTTGACAACGGATCATGGGACCGGCTGTCGGATGAAATTCGGCCAAAAAGATGCTGCGAATCGGACCAATTTTCCCGCAACCTTCCTGTAATTCTTTGGATTTTTTGGATTTGGGATCTTTGGGATTTGGGGGTCGTGCTTGGGCCATTATTGTTGTGAGCTTGGAACACTTCCAGGACCTGAAAAAAAAAATATTCTTTATTTAGACACAGATGAACAAAAGATCTGTAACGAGTTTCATGATTAATCTGTACAGGGTGTCCAAACAAAATTTGTATGAAAATTACAAATTCGCAAAATAATAATTTTTTCAAAAATTTCTCGTCAAATTGAAGGGCAATCTGCAACACACTGTTCGAAATCTTCATTTTTTGTCTAAAAATTCAACGTTGATTTCCTGAGAAAATTGTCGATTTTTTTTGGGTGAAAAACTCGTGAAAATGCATTGGTTTTGGACTTTTTAGCTGTTGACAACTTTGATTTCACCAGAAAAATTGTCAAAAAAAAAATTGGGTGAAAAACTCGTCAAAATGTTGGGGTTTTGTCAAAATTGTATTTTTGGACAAAAATTCGACTTTTTGAATTGTGTGATCATTTTCATTCTCTTCTCATTTATTATTCATTCATATGTTTTGTCTGTTGTCATTTGGCATTGATGAATTATCAATTTTTATACAATGATTTTCTATTGCGAATCTACTACAAAATTGATGATGTTTGTTGGATTGGGATAGAACAGGAAAGTTGTACACAATAAAATGAGTTACAATGCAATTGATATTAAGAGTAGTGATGGGACACATAAAGGCTGCAATTACATGCTTTCAGATTGTTGACTTTTAGGCTTCAAATACTAAGTTACAATTAGTCTTTGCAATGTAGAGTATATAAGGGAAGACATAATATTATCATTAGATATCATCAAAGAAAGGCAACTAGTTTTTATCTTTTGTACAGAAAGAGAGAGGTTGTTTTGCATCTGGAAATGTATAGAGATAGTATCATGCAAGAAATCTTTGAAAATGCAAAGATCTTTGTAAATGAGAGCATTAGAAGAGTTTTAAGGGTGGGGAGGTAAAAGACGTTTGTGTTTCCGTTTGAGTTGTTCACTTCGGTCCATCCGTAATGTAATGTGTTTGCCTAAAATATTATGAGGCAATTCCAAGTAATCGTGCATTGCCGAACTGCTTGGAATCCCGTGGTGATGATCACCATAGGTGTCCCTGACAGATTTGGCAGATGATTTTGAGGAGGAGACTGAGACTTTGTCTTGGATTTTGTCTTTCATGGGGTAAAAAGCGGGTCTGGCACGCAAGATTCGCACCGTTTCGATCTTGTTCAAAATGTGACCTCGCCGAGCCATTCGTTCCGGAGTGCAAAGGACCTTGGACGATTTTCGTTCAGGTGAGGCTGTTAATCCGCGATGATTGCGGCTTCGGCTGTTTCGACCTTGGATGCTTTCAGGTGTACTTGAAGGTCCTAAAACTTGGTCAGCTTGCTCTTGTTGAGTCGAGGCTGCGGAATGCGACCTCTTGGAAGAGCCTAAACTGTTTTTGGTTGCCAACATCACAGGGACTGTCGAGTGGATTCGTGAGCTTTTCCGGGCCGACCTCCGTGTTGAATGATGATGTAGGACAGTTCGGTTAATGTCCAAAGGAGGTAATGTCTTGGTGACTTCTTGCACTCCCGAGGGTGTCATCACAGTTCTCGTATGCTTTTTACGTGGCGAAGTAGCGGCGGAAACTAAGTAGGGACTGACCGGCTGACCATCTTTCACCTTGTAATTGTTGTTCATTACATTGGTAGAATTGCCATTGCCGTTGCCAGATTGGGTTTTCGAGGCTGAGCCAGTGGCCGTAGGGGTGCAGCTACAGAGAATGTCATCGGGGTCTTCAGCATTGACAGAGTTGTTGCCGTTGACCACGGTGACCTCGCCTGCAAAATCAAGATAAAATTCTTTATTGAGTGATGTCGTACATGCATTAAAATATTCAACCACTGTGACACTTTTACGAGTCACACTGTTCGAACTCTTCATTTTTTTGTCCAAAAATTTTTCTGGGGTGAAAAACTCGTGAAAATGTTGTGGTTTTGGACTTTTTAGCTGTTGACAACTTTGATTTGACGAGAAAAATTGTCAAAAAAAAAATTGGGATGAAAAACTCGTGAAAATGCTTGGTGTTTTGTCAAAATTGAAAGTTTGGACAAAAATTTGACTTTTCGAATACTTACGCGAGACTTCGGAGACACAATTGTAATAATATTTCTTTCCGGATGAACTTGTATGCTCCGACCAATCTCCCACACTTCTCACAGATCCTGTGGAGGTCGATCCCGAAGATGACTGCTGCTGATTATGATGGTGATGATGATGATCCCGTTGATCCATCACCCGTTCTCTGTGTTCTCTTTGATCCCGATGATCACGTTCTATCCGCTGATCACGAAGTTGATCTCGGTGATCGTTGACTTGACCGGAACTCCGTCGATTGTCCCATTTACGTTCTTTTGGCGATCGTTCTCGATTTCGGTCCCGTGAACTTCGATATTTGTAGTATTCCCGTTGGTCCCGTTCTCGATCCCGATCTCGGTCCCGACGGCCTTGTCCGCCTCCTCCTTTATATCGATCTACTCGATCGCGCGGACTCATATTGCGATCTGAAGGCGACATGGATGATCGGCGATCATTTCGGTAGTTTTTGGACATTTTTCCGGAACTTGTGGATGAGCCATTGCCGTAATCTCTGTCAAAGCTGGGCTCGCTGATCCGGGGTAGCTTACGCGCGTGCATTTTTTATGCTCTGAAAGTATTGAAAGTCTCAAGTTTCGTTCCGAAGCCAAATCCGGCTTGGTCAATGAAATAATGACAACAATCAGTCTGCAAACTGATTTGAGAATTTACCGAGTTTTCAGACAAAAAGTTGTCAAAAATGCCGATTCATTGTTATTGTTTTGATATTGAACGACGATTTTTTTAGGGTGCGTTATCTAAAAAGGAAAGGTCTTTTTTAATAGTACTTCTGTTTTGGATAACGTGTTTTGGAAAAGTGAGCCCAAGAATTTTTTGAATTTTATTCTTCGTCAAATCATTGTAAAATGTTACTAAAATATCGTAGAAATTTGACGAAAAAAATTAAAATTTTTTAAAATTTTTCAAAACAAATTTTTTTAATCAATTTAAAAGAAATTTTAAATTTTCTTAATTTTAGAGAAATTTTGCTCTTCATAGGCCAAGATAAGGAGTGTTGTCACTCAGTACTGTCGACGTTTTAAGAAATTTGGAATTTTTGTGAATTTTAGTTCAACTCCTAGTCCAAGATGGTCTTGTCAGGCATCTACATTTTAGACATGAAAGGCAAAGTCCTCATCTCCCGGAACTACCGCGGAGATATTGAGACCAACGTCATCGATAAATTCATCGGTTTAGTCATGGACAGAGAAGAGGACGGAACTTTGACACCATTGTTGCAAACTGAAGACACAACTTTTGCATTTATTCGCCGGAATAATCTCTATGTCGTGGCAACCACCAAGAAAAATTCAAATATCGCTATGATTTTTTGTTTACTTCACAAAATTTGTGCCGTAAGTGCCGAGTCAAGTACTCCATATGTTGGAAGTCAAATCCTTTCTCTTTTACCGGGTGTCAAAACTAGTTTTGGATTGAAACTTTTTTTTTCAAATGAAAAATTTCATGAAAAATTTCGTCAAATTGAAGTGAGATTTGCGCTACTTAGCTTTAGTGTAAACAAAGTTTCACGAACTTTTTCGCCGTTTTTGACATTGAGAGATTTTTTGCTGAATCCAAAACTTGAAATTCATTTTTCAATTTTTTTAGGTAATGGAGGATTATTTCAAAGATGTGGAAGAAGAGTCCATCCGGGATAACTTTGTCATCATTTATGAACTCCTTGACGAACTTGTTGATTTCGGTTATCCACAAACCACGGATGGCAAAATTCTCCAAGAATTCATCACGGTGGAAAGTCACAAATTGGAATTGGCACCTAAACCACCGCCAGCTGTGACCAATGCTGTATCCTGGAGAACAGAAGGTGTCAAGTATCGCAAAAATGAAGTTTTTTTGGACGTCATTGAGTCGGTCAACTTGTTGGCCGGTGCGTCCGGAAATGTCCTCAGATCCGAAATTGTGGGAGCGATCAAGATGAGGGTATACCTGTCAGGCATGCCGGAGTTGCGGTTGGGCTTGAATGACAAGGTTTTGTTTGAGTCTACTGGTCGGGGTAAATCCAAAAGTGTTGAATTAGAAGATGTCAAGTTTCATCAGTGTGTCCGACTGTCCAGATTTGACAATGATCGGACCATTTCTTTCATTCCACCGGATGGTGAATTTGAGTTGATGTCTTATAGGTAAAATTCCAATTTCACGAAAAAAACTCGTGAAACTTTGTTTACATTTAAGCTACACAATGCAGAGCTCCTTTCATTTTGACGAGTTTTACAACTCGTGAAAATGTTGCGGTTTTGGACTTTTTAGCTGTTGACAACTTTGATTTCACAAGAAAAACTGTCAAAAAAAATTTGAGAGAAAAACTCGTGAAAAATGTTGGGGTTTTGTCAAAATTGAATTTTCGAATAGTGTGACGACAAGAACGCTTTGTTATTTGTTACTTTTTCAACTTTGTACAATTTGTTCAATTTTGAACTTTCAATCTTGTTAAAGTATCTGTTAAAAAATCTTACCAGAATTCTGAACTGTTTGTTGCTGTTGTTGTTGCTGAGAAGGTTGCTGTTGTTTCACTTGTTGTTGCTGCTGCTGTTGTTGCTGTTGCAAAGCCTGTTTTTGAGCTGGTGTCAAACCTGCTTGTTGCCTCAATCTGTCCAATTCCGAGATACGCGTTTTGACGTGCTCCAAACGATGCCAAGCAGACTGCAAAACTTTTTGGCTAGGATAGGAACTGCCTTCGTGTGGATGTCCGGTAGAGACTTGGGTCAAGTACTTGATTTGTTCTGACAATTTGCTATCCACACTTTTGATGTTGTTCATAACAGTCTGGACACTTTGGTCCACCGCCTTTTGACTGGGGCGATCCTTGGCAATGTCAATTAGACAATTTCCGCAGCTTTTCAAAATGGCAATCACGTCTTCTTCGATGTGCTCAAGTTGTTCAATTCTTGCTTCGGCAGGTGTGCTGGACATGCTTGATT
Organism: Oithona nana; assembly: GCA_900157175.1. NCBI lineage: Eukaryota > Metazoa > Arthropoda > Copepoda > Cyclopoida > Oithonidae > Oithona > Oithona nana. The sequence goes on from LT727947.1 coordinate 300,179, forward strand.
TTGATCTTGGTCACATTAGTACCTGAAAAGAAAGAACATTTAGCTGTTTGTTTACATTTATAAGCCGTTTGTTAATATTTCAGCTTTTTGTTTACTTTTTGTCAGCTGTTTATTTTCTTTTATGTCAGCTGTTTGTTTACATTTATCAGTTATTTGTTTACTTTCATGTCAGCTGTTTGTTTACATTTATCAGTTATTTGTTTACTTTCATGCCAGCTGTTTGTTTACATTTAGATCAGTAACATTTGGATGTCCATGACATTGGTACCGGTATGACCGATTTTGATAAGATTTTGACCGTTTTGAAAGCGTTCAAAAAACGAATAAGAATCGTTATTGGACAAGTACTCCATAAGATTAAGAGATTCTTCATTGATGATTGGCGTTGACACAATTGCTCCGGCAGCATCAGTTGGACCATCAATACCGTCTGTACCGGCACTCAAAAAAGTACTTTTCTGGTTTGGACAAAGCCTTGAAATTTCCAAAAAGAAACTCAAAACCATTTCTTGATTTCGACCACCTTTTCCGGATCCGATGACTTTGACTGTTGTTTCACCTCCCGTAATCAAACAAACCGGTTTTCCGGAACTTTTTAAAGCTTCAATAATGTCATTGATCATTTCGGGTTCGGTTTGTAGTTTTTGTAAAAAATCTTTTACTTTGACGTAATCTTGAACTTTGGCATTGAATGCCAAGTTGGCAAAATATTCGCCAACGATTTTGGCCTCTCCACTCAATCTTGAAGTCAAAACAAAACTTTGAAAATTGGCTTTTTTCGCTTCTTCAAGACTTGTTTTCAGTGCAATTTGGTTATTACCAATCAAGACATTTTGCACATGATCCAAATGTTCAACTTGTTCAAGTTTTTGTTTCAATTTTTTGACGATTTCAGGCTTGATTTGTATTCCATATTTTTGGATAATTTCAAGGGGATTTTGCAAATTTTTCGGTTCAACTGTCGGTCCGGAACTGATTAGTTCAATGGGATCATCAATGATATCGGATAAAATCAAACTCAAAACTTTGGCTTTGGATTTTTGAGCTAATTTTCCGCCTTTCAAGTCGGATAAATGAATTCTAACCGAATTTAATTCTTGAATATTTGCTCCTTTTGAAGACAAATCTTTTGTCACTTGAATTTTGTCTTCCAAGTTCAATGGATCAATTGGCAAGGGCAAAAGTGCTGAACCACCTCCGGATACCAAAACCATCAACAAATCTTCTTCCGAAGTCAATTTTTCAATGGTTTCTTTAATTTTGGTTGCCGTTTTCATTGCAGTTTCATCCGGAATATTATTTTTGGCACCTTGAAAAATCTGGAATTTTTCTGATGCTTCAGGAATTTGATCTGGTTTCAAACAATCTTGAATTCCATGTGGAACACTTAAAATGGCGACTTTGATTTGTTCCGGCCTCAATTGTCTTTGTAATTCTGCTGCCATGCCAATAACTGCTTTACCAAATCCGACAATTGTAACGCCATTTTTTGGAATCTCGTAAATTTGGTTTTGGAGTTTCAGCTGATTTTCGTGGATTTTTAGTAGACTTTTAATTCGATTATGTGGCAAAACTGAATTAATGGCCTCTTTAAAAATGCGAATTAACGCCATTTCGGTTTCTGACATCTTGAAAAACTAGTTTTTCCAAGAATTTCAAATGAAAACACAATTCATGGCAAATATTTGAAAATGTAAACAAAGATTTTGTGTACAAAAACTGACCTTATTTACCAATTTTAATAGACTTGAAAAATGACTTTTAAACTTACCTTTCTATGATCTCAAAGTTCTCAAAATTTTTCGGATGCTACTTTGTGGAAGAGAATCGAAAATATCGAGTAAATATGAATTTTTCGAAAATTTTCAATTTCTTGTCAAGCATCAAACTGGAGCGAAAATCTAAGTCAATCTTGACCTAAACTCAATGAAGTAAACTAAAGTTAATGAAATATTAACAAAATTAAAAACATTAGCTTCAAGTAATTTTCTACGTAATTTATAATTTTGCCAACATTTTGATGATTTGCTTAATTATACTTTTTTGAAGAGCGATCATTGCCTGTAATTTTGCGTATCGAATTCTAGGATTCTCGAATTCCAAGAAATGACCTTGAAGACGTTGATATTTCTAAGTTCAATTTTTCTTTTTCTGACATTTAAAACATTGTAAACAAAATTAAGAAAATTAAATGAAATACACTAAAACCCGAAAATAGCTGTAATTATTAACTGTCATTTGACAAATTAGGCAAATCATTGATTTTGTTCTATTTATGTAGTCATAGGCCCATGATTTTAGGACAGACATATTTCGCCGGTGACAACTTCATTTTCCGCAAAATTAAGTCTAAAATCAAGTATTTTCCAGCTTTTAAAGCAAAATTAGAAAAAAATTCCAAAGAAACAAACTAATTTTAGTTTGTTTACTTGTCATTGTCATGAAATGATTTGTTTTGACAAGAAGAATTTTGACAACCCTAGCGGTACCTTACCGTGTCAGAACTTGTCAAAAACTCACGACCAATGAAAAATTTTGGGTAAGTCACGTGACTTTTTCACTGTTTTTGATTGGTGTTTACCGGTGCTTCCCGCACCCACGTGCGCTTATTTTGCGTTCAATTTCGTCATACTTTTACTCTAGCAGAATAGGCGGTCAGTGACAGAACAGTTTATTGATAACTACCACAGAGTTCAGACGTCCCTTCGAAGTTCGAGGAATGTAGAAAGTGTTGGAAATATCCCAACTGAAAAACAAGCGAATTTAAGTGCATTTGTGTGTCTGCTTAGGGAATCAACCCCGAAAGTGAGAATTTTTTGGTTTTCAAAGATTTTTAACCGAAATTTTTGGCCTTTGAATGAAGTTAGAAAATCGTCATTTTCATTATATTTCGCCGCCATTTTGCTTGAAAAACGTTTGAAATCGTCTGAATTTCGAGTTTGAAAAATTCATGGAAACTTCTAGAAAATTCGTCAAATCGAATGACTCATCAGCTAAATTGTCCTATTTCGTGGGTTTTGACGAGAAAAGTTCTGAAAAGAACATGAAAACAATTGTAAAATCATGAATTTTTTCCAGTTCGACGAGCCTAACCACATTTTTATCGATTTTAATCTATTTTTATCCTGTTATGAGTCATCAACCTTGTTATCTATTTACAGGCAGAAAAAGTCCAAAAGTTCAAGTTCAAAGGCTTCTCAGGGCATCTGAGAAGCTCAAAGAAGTCTTTCCCCTACAAGGGAAGGCCTACGCAGCGAAGGCGTTTATCAACGCACTTCGTTCCCAAGTTTTCTAAGGCTTTCCAGCCTTCAAAAATTCAGACTCAGGCTCACCAAGCCGTCACCATTTCTTCATACGAGACGCAATCCTTGAACACTCAAGAATCTGCATTATGGTATCCGATAAACGAAACAAAGAAATCCAACATGTCTCTGGAGAAATCCTTCGTCGACGAAGTGGCCCTCCTGGCCTCGGAGGACCCGACCTCGTCCTCGACTGTATACGTGACCCAACGTCCTGCCAACAGCGAGATTTTAGATACTTCGCTCATTGCCCCAAGAGGAAAGGTTTTGATCAAGCCTCCTACCGTTACTGAGACCATTAAACCTGAGGAATTCGACTGGAATTGCAACGACAACCTTTTCACCGAAGAGTTCATTGCTCCAGAAAGCGTTATTGCTGCCAATCAAGGCATTAACGCTGTATTCGCCGACGTTATTGTGCCCGAAATCGTAAACGAAGAAGAAAGTATAGAAATTGAAGTACCCGTTGTCCAAGTGCAAGAAGCTTTTGAAGAAGTAGTAGAAAAAGAAGAAGTGAAGAAAACCATGTCCCTTGACCAAGTCTGGTCCGGTGACTCCATGTTTGAAGATGAGATGATGCCTGTCAACCCTTATGAAATCCACGGTGACGCTCCTGTCAACGTTGATCCTACCGTTGATGAAGCAGAAGTTGATGACAATGACATGGATTTGCTGAAATTCGTGCTGGATGATACTATTCAACTTGACGATCCAAACGTTGTTGAGTGGACCAAAACTGAGGAAGTTGAAGAGGATTTGGCTACCATTGACATGGGAGCGCTGATCGGACCTTCAACCTCTAGAGACCTTCCTGAAGTCATCAAGGAAGAGCCTATGGATTTTGACGATCCGGATTGGACTACCGAAGAGCCTGAAAAGAAACGAGGCCGCGGACGTCCTCGCATCCCAAGACCTTATCCGGAGCCTCCAAAGTAAGTAAAAAATAGTCAAACTCAAAAAGTTGAGATTTTTCCTTTAATTCGCAATGTTTGTTTTGATTTCACGAGATTTGAAATTACAATTTTTTTCTATTTTTTCAGGCGTCCTCGAGGTCGACCTCCAACAGCAGCAACTGTCGCCGTCATCAACGAATACGACTCATCAACGATGTCCGAAGGTGACCAAAAATTGGTCAAATACCGACGTATGCGTGACCTCAACAATGCAGCCTCCAAACGCTGCAGAGTCAACCGCAAACGAAAATTCGAGGTCATGGAGGACGAGTTATCACTTCTTGAACGTAGGAACATCACCTTGAAAACCGAGGTTGACGGTCTTGAAGCACGTGTGGAAAAGGCCAAGAAAATCATTTTCGCGATGGTGCAAAAGAAGAATCAGCAAAATAATGACGTCACGAGTACTTCAACAGCCTCCAGAAATGAGGTCGAGGCTGCCAACGTGGTTTCCCAATTCGATCTTGATGCTTTTGTAAATGCCGAAATCGATAAATACTAAATTGTGTAAAACGAGGTCATAATTATATAATTTGTACAAAGATTTACAATTATGCCCCCCGCAAAAAAAAAGTTTTGTCCCCTTTACAAAAATAAGTGAAAAGAATTTAGTGATTTATGCTTTCGAGCAAAAAATACAAAACCTCAAAAAAAGAAAATATTTTGGCGAAAAAGAGAAAAAAATGCTTTTGGAGATAAATTAACATCATTATTATGTGCAAAATACTTAATTGTAAGCGTAATATTACATTTCTGTAAAATTCTCATATGTAATAAGGAAAACAAAAATAAAAATCTCCATAAAAAGAAAGAAATCGTTTATGATTATTTGTGCAGGGTGTCCCAAAAGTTTTGGATAAGGATTTAGCCAAAAATATCTCAAAACCACAAAAGACGAAAAATTCGTGAAAGTTTGTTTACTTTCTGGCTACACAGTGCAAATCTACCTTCAATTTGACGATTTTTTTGGCAAAAAAAAATCCAAATTACAACAGACGAAAAATTGTGAAAGTTTATTTACATTCTTGCTAAGCAATGCAGATCTCCTTTCAATTTGACGAAATTTTTGACGAAATAAAATCCAAATTTGAATTTCTTCGGATTTGATATTTGCCGTCCAAAACATTTTGGGGCAACCCGTACTACTCAAAATTGTGATTCACGTATAGGCATGACTCATATTTTTTCCAATGATTTTTCAGGTTGAAGCCCAAGAAATGAAATTACGCAAGTTGCGCGCCATGCGTGGCCAGAGTGGTGGATCAGGTCCGGAGCAGCAAGTGCACCACATGCAGCAGCAGCAACCAATGAGACAACCAACATCCGTGAGCGCAGACCTGGATTCCATCCGAGCTCTCTTCAATGAAAAAGAAAAAGAGTTGGGTTTAGCAGTTCGCAAAGTTGAAGACTTGACTCATCAGCTTGAGGACTTGCGCACAGGTCGAGTCAACAATCATTACCCTCCGCAAATGGTAGAATTAGAAAGGCTACGACGAGAATTAGCCTACAGAAAACAACTCAACGAGCAACAAAACAACATGATTGCTCAACAACGCGACCAACTGTCGCGAGGACATGAAGAAATTGCCAAAATAGGTACAGTTCAACTTTTAATTCACTTCATGACAGTTTTGTACACTATGTGGCGTTTTTGAAAATTTTGCAAAAGCCGAATTTACATATAACTTATTAAAAAAAACTCATGAAAAAATTCGTGAAACTGTGTTTTCATTTTAAGCTGCTGCTTAGCGCAGAAGCAGAACACCTTTCATTTTGACGAGATTTTTCACAGAAAATTCAAAATTCCATCTATCGACAATTTTAGAAGTTCTATTGAAACTAAAGTTGATATTTCCTTACAGACAACCGAATTATGGAATTGCAAGATCGATTGGCAAGAAAACGCATGATGAATCAACAATTAGCCAATCAAATCTCACAAGCCACATCTGCTAAACAAGCTCAATTAAGAGCCATTCAACAAGGAATGTTAAGGAACAAAAACAAACCAGTGTCAACAGTGGAACCATTTCAAAGACAAGCAGCAGTGGCGGCAGCGGCCGCGCAGGCCGCCGCGGCCGTGGCCTCAGTCGTGGCCTCTGAAGAAAACAAGAACAATGATCCCAAGTATCAAACCTTGCCTTATTCAACCAAATTTTCTGGTCAAAATCAACAACAAATTGAAATGATGAAGAAAATTGAGGCTCTTAAACAAGAGAAGGAAAATAACGGAAATATGGACGATTTGCCCTCACCTCCCCCAATTCCAAGTATGCAACGAGGTCAAGTAAGGCTTGACCATCAAGGAAACTTTGACGACAATCGAGTCGTCAATAACACTACAAAACCAATAAGTAGTGTTGCACCCATAACCACCCAAAATGGTATTGAACCACCGACAAGTACTTCTACTCCCATTGTGACGCCATCACAACCAAGTTTACCACCAAAGCCGGCCGACAGGTCACCCTCACCCCCACCCTACGTACCCGCACCCCCACCCACCTCTTCCACTAATGAGGTGGTGGTGGGTAGCAAAAGTTACCAAAATACGAGTAATTTGTCTGTGTCGACGCACCCCGCTGAAGAGGGGACAAGTGTTGATGATGACATGCCAAGTGCAGGTGAAGACAATGACGATGACAAGAACCTAATGGTGAGGCCTCCCAATGTTCATATCAGCATCAATCGTCGTATTGAAATGCCACCCGCTTTTCACTTTCCCGAGGACCAAACTCCACCATCAGATTTGGTCGGAAGTCACCATGACGCTACCGACAATGCTGGTCAAGCACCTAATATGTACCCAGGCATGTATCAAGACTTTGAAAATCTAACCACCGAAGAAAAGTACAACTTGTTCGGTGCGGCAGCATCAAATATTCAAGATCACATCATTGAAGAAGAAGACATTGATGAAACTTTGCATGTCGTTCCGGACGTGATTGAGTCTGATATCCGTGATCCAATGCCACCCGGTATCATCAAGAAACCAAGTTCAACTAGTTCATCCGGAGGTGGTGGCGACGAAAAGGAATCAAGATCAAGACGAATCAGCTTCGATCCCTTGGCCTTGCTCTTGGACGCATCATTGGAAGGCGAATTGGAACTAGTCAAGAAAACAGCCCGCGAAGTTCCCAACCCTTCGGCCGCCAATGATGAAGGCATCACCGCTTTACACAATGCCATTTGCGCCGGCCACATTGACATCGTCCGATTTCTGGTGGAATTCGGCTGCGATGTCAATGCACAAGATAGTGACGGATGGACCCCATTGCATTGCGCCGCTTCGTGCAACAATTTAGAAATGGTCAAATTTCTGGTTGAACACGGAGCCTGCATTTTTGCCACAACTTTGAGCGATCGCGAAACTGCGGCGGAAAAATGCGAAGAAGAGGAAGAAGGATATCGTGGATGTTTTGAATATTTGTGTAATATTCAAGAAAAGTTGGGAATGATGAATAATGGGGAAGTCTTTGCCGTGTATGAGTACAAGAAACATCGCACTGATGAGTTGGACTTCAATGTTGGATCAAGGTTGGCAGTTTTAAGGCGTGGTGACGATTGCGAAATGGAATGGTGGTGGTGTGGATTGAGTGATCAAGAAGGATACATTCCAAGAAACCTTTTGGGACTTTATCCGAGGGTTACTCCTATGTTCAGTTTGAACGTTGCTTCTTCGGCATCATCATCCTCTTCCAAGAAAGACTCCTCGTCCGAGCAGAAAACATCAGAAGATGAAGATGTCAATATGTCTTCATAAAAAATGTTGTAAAACAGTAGTTTATATACCCAGATGACAAAAAATGATTATCCAATATATCCAATGATTTTCTATTCATAAAAAACGAGTGTTATTTATTACTCAAACAGATTGGCCAAATTGTTGAAATTTTTTATAAGCTCGTCTTCTTCTAGCAGGAAAAGAAGGTCAAAGTTAGTTGTGTCCATAGGACCATAAACTCCAGACGCGACGCAGGTTCCATCCATATTTTCAATTTTCCATACCTTTCTACCAGCTTTTGCAATATCCAGGGGAGTTTGACCAGCTTCATTTACGGCATGGACATTGATATCATCCCTTTGAAGCAATAACAATGTGATTCTCGAGCTATTTTTTGCAATAATGTCGCAACATAAATGCAAAGGTGTCATCAGTCCCTGAGGCGTTTCACTATAAGAGAAGATCAACTTTAGTTCCAATGTCGCTTAAAATCACCACTAGATGGCATTTTAGTTACATTTTGTACAGTTTGGATTGTTGTCCAAGTTGGTCCCAACATTTGTCACAATAAAGTCACAGCTGTATCTTGAAGTGTCACATAAGGTGTCACACATGTGTCAAATGGAGATACAGGTGTGACTTTACAATGACAAGGTTAAGGTTGGCAACGCCATCTAGTGTTCAAAATTGTCATAAAATGAAGTAAAGTTGAACATTACCTATTGATGCAATTTCATCAATGATTATTGGATGGAAACATGATTGAGTATCAAATGGAAACCAGTGATACTTCATTTCACAATTTATTATGTTGATTTGATCAGTTCTTGATAATTGAACCAATCCGGACAAATGAAGTAAAACATAGTCGAACATTGGTTGAAACATTGTACTTTTGTGAGGATCAAAGTCTGGATTCCAGAATAACGATACATATTCTGAACCAAACTTTAACCGTTTGCTTAAAAGTGGACTGAAATCTAACGTCTCATCTTTGTATTCCAAGTAGATTTTTTCGAACATCTGAATAGTTGAGTCAGTTTCATCAACTCTGATAAGTTTGTACATTAATCTAACAAGTCTTCCGGATGATGGAGGTTGGTATCTTTTGTATCCTACGCAATACAATGTTTGTTCCAGATGAGTAGGACGGAAATAAAAGTGATACGTTTCGAGGTCTAAATTAGTTAGATTGTAAGATCCGCAATCTTTATTCAAGCCATATATCAATTCAATTGAGAAAAATGGTAAGAAAATGATGGACTTTATGATTGTTTTCATTGTGTCTTTTATCAAATGTATTCAACAAGTGAAAGGTCTACGCTCAATACATAAGTAAGCATTGATCTTTCCAATACATTCCCAATCATACAGCATTGTATTCAATATTTATTGTTGGTCTATTTGAGTTCCTAATTTTCCAAGACATTATCGATTTGTTAAAAACTTGCCTGAATTATTTAAAAGCCTGCGTAATGGGCTATCATTTTAGTAATTTGTCTCTAGATTTTAATGATTAGGAAAGGCTTTTGATCATCAAAGTATGGATAATTTGTATGGTAACTTGTCATGATCAAAGACTGCTTACCATGAAACATTTAGTTTCCTAAATGATACAGGCGGATACAGGTACATAAGCATGGACAAGTTAACGATATCAAAGATTGTACTTTTCCTAACCTTAGTATTCATTTTCAATGTATTGTATGTACCAGATATTTTCCATCAATACAGAGTAAAAGCAACCACAATAACAACCAAACGAGAATCTATTGGTAAAATTATTTGGCCTGCCATCATTTTTTGCATGGAAAAACCATTCAAGTTAAGTGTATTACGCAACAAAATTGGAGAAATTCCAAATCGAAACATTTTCACTACTAATGACCAAAATGTCAAATACAGTCAATCACTAGAGGATTTGTATCGAAAAGCATCGTACATCAAAGAAAGGGATTTCAAATTGAATTTGAATGGCAAAGATGACTTCCTTACAGTTGAGGAATTACCTACAGAAGATTACGGAATGTGTTACAGTATTCTTCACAATACTAATCAAACTTCAAATACAGAATACATCTTGTTCAGTATCACTCCGAATACGAATCTCATGGACAGTCAAGAAGATAATCCAAAAGGTCACAGTGTTTGAAAATCACATAAAAAGTCTCATTCAACATTGCGAGCGAAGCGAGAGCCATCTAGTGGACAAAACTGTCATAAAGTCAATCAAAATTGAACATTACCTATTCTTAGTAACATTTTGACAACATTGAGCCTTCCCTCATAACATGCATAATGGATATGCCGCCAATTAAGAGGGGTATTTCTTCTTTGAAGTAAAGCTTGAATCCATTTATCTTTACACATAAAAATTGCGTAATTAAGTGGATCTTCAGGGTCTGATTCATAAATGTCCAAATTTTCATTAGACAATAAGAAATCAAACAATTCATCTTCAATGTTGGCAGCATTGTCACTTTTTGGTTCTTTCCAATCAAGGGTAAGTTCTCCATTTTCAACCTTACATTTGTACTTTTGCTCCATCAAAAGCCAATGCAAAAAAGAACAACCCCAATGATCTTTAGCATTGATGTCAAGACCAAGACCAAGAAAATACTTTAACATTTCAAGGATTTGTTCTCTTCTAGAAGATTGGGCTAAAAGTGTGATTATAGGCACATAATAGTCTGTGCACATAAAGCCTTCAATTTTTGGCAGAGGTTTGTTCAGGTCAATTCCTATACTGACCAAGTCAAGGACTAATACATGTACCATATTATGCAGCCCATTCTGAACTGCCAGATTCAAAGGCTTGGTGTAGTCAGACACTTTATAAAAAGACGAAAGTATCTTTTTAGCCAATTTATGGTCTCCATCCTTCCAAAGCTTGTCAATTATTGTCAAGGATTCAGTCTCAAAGCCCGCAAGTTGGTCTTTTGGTTGTTTCAAGTTGCCTTTAGTTATGTCTTGGACAAAGGGAACCTCTCTTAGAAGAAACAAGGTGAATCTTTCTAAGTATTCCAAGTTTTCCTTTTCATCAAAATGCTTGATTGCTTTCTTCCAGTAATTCCATCTTTTGTGATTCCTTGGCATAAGGACGTAAAAGCCATTTTCTCCTTCAATTCTTTTTGTCGTTTTTGTCTTTAGTTCAAATTGTGAAAGCATACTTTTCCACCAAACACGGCTGCTTGTAACAAGCATGCACCAAGACTTGCAAACCAGACGGCATTGAGCAAGGTTGCTTGGATCAAGGTTGGCAAATATATCCAAACAAATATGGGACAAGCCATCATTATCAACCAAAATTTCCATGTTGTTCAATATTTCTCAAATTTGAAACGCTGTCCATAAAAGACGCCATCCGCGTCCAGGTAGAATGTTTTGAATCACACGCTCCAGAGGTTGGGTTGGGTCAACCTCTCATTGGAAGACGTCGTCGCTAATCCAAACAGGACTCATTGAACAAGACTATAGAATCTGACTTACAATATGCTGTTGGAGAAATTCTAGGAATAATGGGGAAGTCTTTGCTATTTATGTTCAGCTTGAACTTTACTACTTCGTCATCGTCGGTTTCGAAGAAAGACTCGTCCAAGCAGAAACATCAGAAGATGAAGATTGAAGATGTCAATACCTATGTCCTCATAAAACAAGAAATCTTGTAAAACAGTAATTTATACACCCAGATGACAAAAAACAATTATCGAAAAAAATCCAATGATTTTGTATTCATAAAAAACGAGTCTTACTTATTATATACAGGTAGGGTGTCCCAACAAGTTTTGAATGGAAGGTTTTACTGGAAATGTCAAATCCACAACGAAATTAGAATTTGAATCGGTAAATTGAAGAGGCATCTGCACAGTGCACTGCTTAGTCGGAATGTAAACAAAATTCACGAATTTTTCGTCTTTTGTGATTTTAATAGATTTTTTTTGGTTAAATTACTAAACTTGTTGGGACACACTGTACTTAATAGTAAAAACCAAAACGAATCTTTTTTACGACCTCGTGAAAACTGCATTTACAGACATCTGTCTTGTCGACTTCGATGTTGTGACAACTTAGCAAAAGAAGCTTTTATTGCCTTTACTGCTAGGCCATTTTCGACAGTCAGTAGTGTATTCTTGAAAAAACTACTTCGAAAGTGTCTCTTAGATTATTTTGTAATCGGAGCTATGCCAATTGGTGTTGTAGTATGAGGAGTAGGGCGAGGCCGAGGCCGCTGCATGCGCCGCTGCTGCCGCGGCTGCACTCATTGAGCAATCAGTACCTAACCCGTTGTTATTATTACTCATCGGGGAACCTGCAAAAAAATACAAAATTGAATAATGGATGTTCCAACAACTCTTGGATAGAGAACACCTCAAATTCGCGAAATTAGAACTTTGAATTACAAAATATTCGTCAAATTGAAGGAAATGTAAACAAACTTTCACGAATTTTTTGTCATTTGTGATTTTCCAAACTGTTCAAAACTTGTTGGAACACTCTTTATTAAGTTTACCTAGGTTGTGATATGGAGTAAAGTTCGTTGAAGTCGCTGATGAGGCATGCATGCTTGAACTTTGATAGGTACTCCCATGATCACTGCTGATCATCTTGCTTTCTTTTTCCGAAACTGAAGAAGTGAAACTTTGTGGCATCGTTGTTGATCCCAAGTGATATGGCGAGTAAGCAGCCTCTAACGATGTGGTCGCCGGGTTCAAGTAGGGTCTGGAGGGGGGCAAAGCTGTCCCTGAAGCTGCAGCAGCTCTTGAGAAATTGGAGTATTGTGCCGCTGCTGCTGCCGCTGAAGTCGTCGACTGCCATCTGAAAAATAAAGAGCGATCTTGAATCACACTGTTCCAAAAGTCCATATTTTGTCTAAATATTCATTTCTGTGTCAAAATGTGGATTTTTGGCATGAAAAACCACTAATTAGAGTGACTCACTTTCTACTGATTAGGTTGGGTTGAATTTTTATAGACATTAAAAATTCAAAGTACGTTTTTTCAAAATTTACTTTTGGGACAAAAATTGGACTTTTAACATAATGTGAATTGGAGTTTCTGAACTTGAAGAAGTCCGTAGGGATCATCGAGCAACTCTGGTCGTCCTTAGACGTGTATTAATCGGCGGCTTGCACTACTGCATCACATCAACTTTTACCCCACATTTCTACAGCTGTTGCCCATTTCTCATGCCATAGTGCTCTTCTGAAGAAAAATTTGCTGCCCGCTTTTTTCCCCTGAAAAAGATGTCACATTCTACCGACAAATCTATGGGAAAGTCTTGCGTTTTTATTGCATTTCTGAATTCTTACCAAAAACTGCTTTTGAGTTGCAAAATCACAAAAGATAAAAAAATCGTGAAAGTTTGTTTACATTCTAGTTGAACAGATTTCCCATCAATTTAACGATTTTTTTTCAGGGAATTTTTCATTTTTTGAGATTTTGAAATACTTTAACAAAAAAAATCGGATGCCAGATTGTACACAAAATTTCACGAATTTTTCGTCTTTTGTGATTTTGGACAATTTTTTGCCAAATCGGTTATAATTGCATTCTTTAATGGACTCTCTGACCTAAATCTACAAATTGAAGGCGTCAAAATCCACGACATTTTCCTTCAGTATTTAGAAGCCATTTTATGAGGATGGCTTCATTTATTCCCCGCTGCGTTGCGACAACGTTTGTCAATTTTGTGAAATGGTTTCCCACGAGACTTTTAGTCCCCATTTTTGGAAGTTTAGCGGAAGACGAGACGCGAGACAAGAATGTGACACTCTTGTCGACTCGAATTAAAGTAAAGTGTGCTTAAAAGTGAAGTAAAAGCAGCAGCGCCGTTTCCGCTACTTATTTTACTTTGCCATCATAGGACAGCACAGCAGAGATAAGAAAAGAAACGAAGTTGCTTCTCATTTTCCTATTTTTAATGTTTTGTTTTCTAAAAGAAGTGGAACAGCACGCTTCGGAGCCATTAATCGGAGTGCGACCTTTGGCCTCCGTTGCAATAATCTGGAAGCTACTCGCGTCACTACCGGGTGTCCAAATAAGTTTAGAATAGCAAAAAAAATCTATCCAAATTACAAAAGACGAAAAATTCGTCAAAGGTTGTTTACATTCTGACTAAGCAGTGCAGATGTCCCTTCAATTTGACGAAATTTTTGAGAAAATATTTCAAAATTCTAACTTTGAGATTTTCACTACAAATCTTTTCAAAACTTGTTGGGACACCCTGTGGTAGGGTAGTTAGTCGATAAAAAGAATCCATAATTTATCTGCACCCTATTATTCACAGCTTTGAGATTTTGAGGGGGTCATTTACCCTGAAGTTGTTGCTGAATACCCGGCAGCAGCAGTAGCGAAGTGAGTGTAGCCACGAATCATCAAGTGTGCCGGATCAGACGCCATGGCAGCTGCAGCCGCGGCAGAAGGCCAGGACCGAAATGTTGAGGCTTTGTAGGGGTGGTGAGGTCGCCTCATGCGTTTCCGTCTTTTGAAATTACCCTTTTCGAACATCTCTACCTCGTTATATTGCGCGTCTAGGGTCCAATAATTCCCTTTGCGTTCAGGTCCACCTTCACCGGGACACTTGATAAAGCAGTCGTTCAAACTGAGGTTGTGACGAATGGAATTTTGCCAGCCTTTTTTGGATTTGAGTTGACGGTAATATGGGAACTTGTCGCAGATGTAGTCGTAGATCTTGGATAATTTCAATTTGCCGTCTGAAAAAAAACAAGATTGAAATGTTCAATGGACCGCGCGACACATCATTGCAAATTATGAACAGGATCGTTCTATTTGAGAAAATTGCTAAACAAGAAGAAGTAGAAAAAAATACAAAATGTAGAACCGCGAAGCTCAAGCTGATCATAGATGTTACCTGAACTATTTTGAATGGCCATAGTGATCATAGCCACGTAACTATAAGGAGGCTTGACATGCGCATCTGAAAGTAGGAAAATTATTAGAGAACATTTATGACCGCGCGATTTCCTTCTCAATTTTCAATCTTGTTTACAAACCTTTGTACTTTGGGTCAGGACGGATGATTTCACGCTTGTTCGAAGTTTTTCGTCTTTTGGGGGGTTTCTCCACGTTGTCAGCAGAATTTTCTTCTTCTTCCTTGACAAGCGCATCCCGGAGATGCGATGGTGGTGGCGCTGGCAGATGAGCTTGAGGATTTTTAGTCTCACTTTTGCTTTGTTTCAAGTCTTCGTTTTCGTAAGGATAAAAGTACTGATTTGGCATTAAACTGTGCTTTTCTTCAATAATTGTTGACTGCGATGGTGACGTTGATGAAGTCAGGAATGCCGAAGAAGTATCTAAAGCATCCATGTTTTAGAACATTACACAAATCAAGCCAAACGATCAATTTACCTGATTGAGGAGTTAGAGGAGGGCAGGAGATCGAATTTGAGACGATGTCGTTTTTAACCTTATTCTCCGAGATTTGTTGATGCAAACGATCCTTTTGAATAAAACTTGCACATTCAGCAACTTTTTAAATCAAGATATCGTTTAGTAGGGTGACCGGAATTTTTATATTCAGCTTTGCTTTGCTTTTGTGGAATATGAAAGCCATTTCCCGAATCAGCATCAAAAACTCTATCACATATCCAAAGCACATCCAAATACATTTTCTTATGGGTTAATTTATTTTTGCAGGATTTTGAACCACCCAAGTCACAATGGGAAGGTTACATGAAATCTGCCTTGAACGTTTGGCAACCCGCTCCAGTGGTACCCAAAAACAAAGGGTCCCCCGGCGAGATGGGCAAGGCTGTGCAAATCCCCAAAGAACGTGAAGAAGAAAAGAAGGAGAAATTCAAAATCAATCAATTCAATCTGCTTGCCTCCGAAATGATCATGCTCAACCGGTCTTTACAAGACGTGAGATTAAGCGCTTGCAAAAGCAAAGATTACCCCCAAATGTTGCCTACGACCAGTGTAGTCATTGTATTTCACAACGAAGCCTGGACCACTTTATTGAGGACCATTCACTCCATCATTCTAAGGTCACCCAAGGCCCTTTTGGAAGAAATTATCTTAGTGGATGACGCCTCAGAACAGGACCACTTGGGGTCTGAATTGGAAGCCTATGTGTCCAAATTGTCTCCACCGGTACGTGTATTCCGAACCGGTGAACGCTCGGGTTTGATCCGGGCTCGACTGTTGGGAGCCAAACATGTCAAAGGATCTGTGATCACCTTTCTTGACGCACATTGTGAATGCACCGAAGGCTGGTTAGAGCCTTTGCTTGCTGAGATTGCCAGAAACCGAAGAGCTGTAGTTTGTCCTATTATTGATGTCATTTCTGATGAGACTTTTGAATATGTCACTGCTTCAGATATGACTTGGGGAGGCTTTAATTGGAAGCTCAATTTTAGATGGTAAGCCATATCATTAAGTATTGATGCAGATGTATTATGTATTCATGATATGTATTTGTGTTTTATTCTAGGTATCGTGTACCTCAAAGAGAAATGGACCGACGAGGTGGCGACCGATCGCAGCCTCTGCATACTCCAGCAATGGCTGGTGGCCTCTTTTCTATTGACAAAGACTACTTTTATGAGATTGGATCCTATGACGAAGGAATGGATATTTGGGGCGGCGAGAACCTGGAAATGTCCTTTAGGGTAAGTACAAAATTTTAGTGTTTTCGGGTAAACCATTTTAGCAAGCTCCTTTAAAAATTTGAATTTTCGCGCCAAAAAATAATCTTTAAATCTGCTGAAGCTTTTAAAAAGATTCGTAGATTACCCATTTAACGCCCATTCTAAAGTGTAAGAATTAACGCACAACATTTTTATTAACGCTCCGGGCGTTAAATAGGCAATTTACGGTATTTAAAAATCGCACCTAACGCTTGCTTTGATGGTGTAAAATTCCCGTCGAATTTTGTTTTTTGATCATTTTTAGTTGATGATTTTAATTTTGCAACAAAGGTTTGGCAATGTGGAGGTACACTAGAAATTGTCCCCTGTTCGCATGTGGGACATGTTTTCAGAGACAAGTCGCCCTACACCTTTCCGGGTGGGGTGGCCAAAATCGTGAACAAAAACGCGGCTCGCGTGGCCGAGGTCTGGATGGATGAGTGGAGAGACTTTTATTATTCTATGAATCCAGGTTCGAAAAAAAAGCAAAAAAAAAAAACTAACAAATTTTTTTGATGACTAACACAGCAAAAAAAAGTGTGATTTGTGTGTGCTACTCTTACTTTTTTAGTTAAAAAAATTCACGATTGTTTTTTTGAACGTAATCATCTCTCTCACTAATTTTTCTGCTACTACTGTACCTATCATGTCTCTCTTTTGTAGTCCTCTACTTATAGAAAAAGGTTCTGAAGTTCTCTAAAATTGTACTAAAAAAGTTAGATTTTTTAACATGGTTGGGAGGGATATATAGTTTTAACTTTTTAACATAGTTTTAACAATCCAGTATTTCATTTTATATTCAATCTTCATGTTGCGCTCCTCAGTTAGGCAGTGCCAAGGCGTGCCGGGTCATTGCGCTTAGCCAGGCAGTGCTGAGTCGTGCCGGTACGGCACCCTTAACTAGGCAGTGCTAAGCCGTGCCAGTACGTCACCTCAGCTAGGCAGTGCCGAGGCGTGCCGGGTCATTGCGTCTAGCCAGGTAGAGCTGAGTCGTGTCGGTACGTCACCCTTAACTAAGCAGTGCTAAGCCGTGCCAGTACGTCACCCAGCGCTACAAATTGAATAAGAATGAAATACTGTCCTAAAGTAATGTACAAAAACAGTAGTTTTAATTCGAGTTCGGTGATGGTTTTACCTTGCAGGTCTGGATGTGTGGTGGTGAACTGATGATTGCCACCTGCTCACATGTTGGGCATGTTTTCAGAAAATCGACCCCTTACACTTTTCCTGGGGGCACTTCAAAGATTGTCAACCATAATAATGCCAGGCTGGCAGAAGTGTGGCTTGATGAGTGGAAAGAGTTCTATTTTAGCATCAATCCAGGTTCTTTTTAACATTCAATCATTGCATGCGAAACCTGCATCTGAAACCCCCAAAAATTATTCCCAACATTAGTGTAAAAATACTTGGTTATGGTAGATACAGAAAAAACTTTATTTCCTCTTTTCCTTCTTCTTTCCGATTTCTTTGCACTCACAATTACACTTGATCACCAATATTTGGTTTATGATACCTTTTGACTTTCACATTGGGGCAAACTTCCAATTTTTGCAAAAATTGGAATTTTGATGGAAACTTGACAAAAACTTGAGTCTTGCCCCAATGTGTAAAGTCATCTCCTTGTAGTCAAGGATTATGTTTTACTGAGTTGACTAATTTCGTTTATATCATCGTTAGGAGCTCGTAATGTGGAAATTGGCGACCTGACGTCCAGAAAGAACTTGAGGACCAACCTAAAGTGCAAATCTTTCCGATGGTACTTGGAAAATGTGTATCCGGAGTCCCAAATGCCTTTGGATTACTATTACTTAGGAGANCCTCGTCGTCTTTGTCACATTCTTTTGCAAAACCAAAATGAACAAGAGGCACTACACACTAATGAACGCCTACATGCGATTGACAACAATGTGTGCATATGTAATTTTCTATTTTCCTTTACAGGGTGAAAAAACCTGATGAATTCAACCGACCTCGTATTCCATACAGTCAACGAAAAATCAAAGCACGCAGTTCAAAATTTCTATCTAAAAAGGTAAGAAAAAAAAATTTAATTTTGGCGCGAAAATTCAAATTCAAATGTATCTTTAAAAAAAATTCAAATGTATCTTCAAAAATAAAATTCAATTTATTTAACAAAACAAATACAAAAATAAATTCTTATGAACAATTTTAGCGCGAAAATTCAAATATTTATTATTTGATTTATGATTTATAAATGTGGAAACGAAGGATAAAAATAATCATTTCTCCATTTTTTAATTTTGATTTTTTTTTTTTTTTTTTTGATTTTTTTATTGTTTTTTTCTTTATTTATTATTTACTGCGATTCTGATTTTGACAATTTTTTTTTTTCGCGAAAATGCAAAAGTCAATTTTTTTTTAAACTGAGTTAACTGATGCATTTTGACACCATATTGTCAACTTTTTCTTTTTCAGATGAAAAATGATGGTCTTCATAATTGCTTAGACACGATGGGAAGAAAGAGTGGAGAGGAAGTTGGATTAAGCTACTGTCATGGTCTCGGAGGAAATCAGGTAAACTTTATCAACAACTTTGATTCTCTGAGGATATTTTCTCCGTCATCCGGATTATTCAATTCTTTAGCGCGGGTATCGTCTCGCACTACTATACATTTGAATTTCATTCCTTATGCAATTCGTTCAATTTTATCTCTTTCTTTCGTCCAATTTATGTATTCTCTATTTTGTCCAATACTTCTTATTGTCCGATTTTGTCCATATGTTCAATTTTGTCCATATTTTCAATTTTGTCCGTATTTTCAATTTTGTCCATATTTTCAATTTTGTCCATATCTTCAATTTTGTCCATATTTTTAATTTTGTCCATAATTTCAATTTTGTCCTTATTTTCAATTTTGTCCATATTTTCAATTGTGTCCCTTTTTTAATTAATTTCAATTTTGTCCATAATTTCAATTTTGTCCATATTTTCAATTTTGTCCACATGCCTCGCGCTTATAAATAAAAATCTTGTTTTTCAGGTTTTCGCCTACACCAAAAGACAACAAGTCATGTCAGACGACAACTGTTTAGATGCAGCTAGCCCCGACGGGCCGGTCAAACTTGTGCGATGTCACGGCATGGGCGGCAACCAAGCCTGGGTCTACAACGATGAGGACAAAACTATTCGACATATGAACACCAACAAATGCTTGACCACCCAGAAAAACAATCCAAATTCGCCCAAATTGAGTGATTGTGTGGCCAACTCCATGTATCAACAATGGACCATGGGATCAAAATTCAAGTGGCAAGCAAATTGAAAATCGAAAATTAAGCAAAAATTTCTTATTTTTTTCCCGCCTGTGATAATCAAGGAGAAAATTGTAAAAAAAATCTTTTGTTTGAATCCCAAAAAAGTGTTTGAGTGGACATTTCTCCTCCTGAGTGAAAGGCAAATTTTCATCATATCTTACTTATTGTTGAGTAAAAGTACTTAGCCATAAAAAATGAAAAAAACAATTAGCCATATCATCATTATCATCACTACAAATTACTGCTAATTGCAGAGCTGTTTATATGACTCCTGCTATTATTATTATGATTATTACCTTGATGACTTGATCAAATTGTTTTGAATGATTTTTAGTGCCAATTCGCATTTAATGCATTCTGAATCAGAAAATTGTTTTACTATTGTGTACGGATTACTGTCGTGCAGTGAAATACATTCCATAGGATGATAATTCAATTTCTTATTTTTTACGCTCCGGACGACTCGGACGACTCTAGTTTTGTTATTTCTTCAACTTTGTCTCACTACAACATAT
Source organism: Oithona nana (assembly GCA_900157175.1). NCBI lineage: Eukaryota > Metazoa > Arthropoda > Copepoda > Cyclopoida > Oithonidae > Oithona > Oithona nana. The sequence continues at coordinate 320,596 of LT727947.1, forward strand.
GACTTATGTTCGTCCTAAATCTAAAACGAGTTTTCCCGCTCAATCTTAGTTATGAAAAAAATTGAAGTTTGCTTCTTTTTTCTAAGATGTCGCTAGAAAACAAATGTATAAGAATAAGTATTTCTTCGTGAATGATGTATGTTGTAATCTACAAATACCAAAGACAATATCGAAAGCTACTCTTAGTTGTAGAAAAAATAGATTAACAGGGCATGTTGATAAGAAAGATAACTAATTACAAAGCACTAAAATTCATAGAGCTTCTTTTCAAAAATGTTATCACATTTAATTTTGATGATAATCTGCCACCTCCTTCCCTATAGTTATGGAATCCTCGGATATTAGCGGATTTGATCCGAAACAGAAACTTATGTGATCTAGCCAAAAAGTATAAAAAAAAATCTGGCAATTATTGTAAGCTTACAATTTGTGGGTCCAGATTGTCTCTAGTTTTTTGCAATTTTGACGTCAAAATCTGGAATTTACTATTTATTATTCATCAAAAGTCCAATTTTAGGCCAGAAATTCTTTTAGCAGAGTATTTTATAGAGCGGCGCTCGAAAAATTAGGAAGCGCGTAATACTCAGTAATTTAGTATTAAAGATTGTTTCAATGTCAAATGCACTCCAAAAAATTAGGAAGCGCGTAATACTCTGTATTTTAGCATTATAGATCGGCGTTTCAATGTCAAATGCCCTCCGTTTGATATTAAAAATCTGATAAGCTAGTATTAGCTGGGGTCCGTGGCGGGTCCTGTAATCCAAGCTACTGGGAGGCTGGAGTTGAGATGGCTGGAAGTTTACTGGTTCCTCCAGCATAAGTGAACTTGTCTTGAACATGTCCGCTGTGGGTCAAACTGAGTCGGAGATCATATGTCTTCGTATGTATGACCTAACCAAGCTCAACAGACTACTCAATTCTTTTATGATGGATGCGCTCCAGTCCGGATGAGAAAGGTTGCGTGAAACCCAAAACAAACATTGCGTTTAGAAAATCAAAACAACTCAGTAAAATCAGTTGACACTTTACAAGTCGAAACTTCGTACTTCGACGCTCGAAGCATTAGAAAATCGAAAAATAATCCAAACTTTGATGAAACCTTGCCGAACTTCTTCGATTTTGCGACGACTGTGATTTCAAAGAGTCCAACTAATGAGTCAGGACGCTAATTTGGGCGATACTCCGTCGTCCTCCTCGGGAAACTCAATAGAGGCCAATGCATCAGCGGAAGCAGAGTATTTCCTCAACTTTGGTGTCAATTCTAGGTTAGTAAGACTTTGAATCAAAAGTAATCGAAAAAAAAATTCCGAACATTTATTTTACTTTTTTCAATTTTGTGCAATTTTCACAATTTTCAGTTTTGTTTAATTTTCAATTTTTTGTCCGATTTTCAATTTTTTTTCCAATTCTTGATTATTTTCAATTTTTCCAGTTTCCTATTTTTTCCAATTTTCCAAACTTCAATTATACCAGTTATCCAACATTTATTATTCAACTTTTCCATAGCGTGTTTTTAGAAAATCAATCCAGAACCAGAAGATTGATTCATTTTTCTCGTCAAATTGAATTATGTCATGTCAGATGTAATGCGCTGTAAACTTTGAACCTTTGATAATAATATTTTCTCATTTACGTCATCACAGATACAAGTTTTCTCCTTTACAGTAGCAGTACAGAAACTGCTCCACGACAGCGATTCAATCCCTCAACGGCTTCTCGAGTGGACACTACATCACGACAACTTCTGGGTTCGCCAAACACAACAACTGTTTTAGAAATGCCAAACACAGGAAGCAACACAACTCCTTTACGACCTTACGTATCTCAACAGGTAAATTGAGGTCAACATTTATCATACGAGGTCATCAACAATATTGAGGCAGAAGTTCATGTTTGTGACAAGGGGGAAATGTCAAAGATTGGGTTCAAAGTACTCGAATTTCCGTTGATCCGTTTGACTTATCCGTACTTTACCGTCCAAGTCGCCTTCTTAGTAAAAACCGTAAAAACAATGTATTTTCCCAAATTCTGCAAATTCTCGAGAAATTAAAGTTGGATAAAATCTAACAGTAAAGAACTGAATTTTTTTTTCACGAATTATTTTTCTCGTGTAAGTAAAGTGGAACTCGATCAATCAGTTCAAAACCGCAGTGTTTTCACGAATTATTTTTTTAAACTGATTTCAAATGTTTTCGCAAATTCTCTCGTAAAATTGTTAATTTGGAAAAGGTCAGATAGTAAAGAACTTTTTTTTTTTTTTTCACGATTTTTTTTTAACCAAAAATTTTTTTTTTTTTCGTGAAATCCAAGTATAACTCGATTTAACAGTTGAAAACCACTGTGTTTTCAAGAATTTTTTAAGCTTTGAAATTCATATCAAGGGAAAACAGCTCAAAACAGATAATCTAGATGTTTTCACCGTTTTCACAAATTTTTGTTTAGAATTTTTCTCGGGAAATAAAAAGTTTTTTTCACGATCTTTTCAGGCAAATGATTTATTTCGTCAATTATCCCAGGGCAACGAAGAAATGCTCAACCGAGTGACAGCCCAATTACACGCGGCCCATCAAGACCAAGTCCGACCCGATCCTGCCCAACCTACCCGGCAGCCGCAGGATGATCAAGGACGAGAAAATGAGACAAATTCAGAATCATTCTCATTTTCCGGCTATTTCTCCAGATTGATGAGAAGCAATCCGGAAATGGTTGGCGTATTTTCTACCTTTGAAAAATACATTCCATTTGTGCTGATATTAGTGACAAAACAGCTTTTTGATCATTCCACGGGTAAGAATAGATAATTTGATGCCTTTTACGCGGATGCAAATTGAAAATTGGAATGCATGCATCGCGAGCTAAGGATTTTGTTTGTCAATCTTGTCAATTGTGAAAAGACAAAATCTCGTTAAATTGAAACCATGATGGAATACTTCTAACCAAAGGCTCCATTGCGACAAAGGATTTGCATACATAAATTGAGTCAAGTTTACATAGAACAGAAGACTTTATACTAATTTTAAAAAAATCAGGACTATAAAGGTCCGGATCCGGATTTCATTAAATATTTTTTTTTTTCTAGGGATTTTCGTATTTGTGGCACTTGTCTGTACATTTTACCATGCCAATTCCGTTGTCACACGTGAGGTATCACGTAATGGACGTCGTGCATCTTGGCCTTTACTCATTGTCATGATCAATTTAACAGCTTGCATCGGTCTGATTTATTTCGTATTTGAAGACCAAAAACTCTACGAATGGTACAATTTTTAATTTTTTTTTTTTTTTTTTTTACTTCACCACATTCATTGACTTTGACTTATAATTTCAGTGCTGTTTTCATGCGGGTCTGTTCCGTCACTAGTCTCTCAGAGCTTTTATGGACTGCTGGAGTCAACGATTTTGTACTCAAGTTCATCAGTGTCATCATCAAAATTGGAATCATTTTGGTTCCTTCACATGTTTTGCAACATCGGAAAAGGGTAATAATTTTTTCCATTTAAAAAAAAAATCCAACAAAATCGGAAAGAATAAAAAAAAAAAAAAAAAATTGAGGTTTCAGTACGAAAATTATGCTTCGTTATTTTGAAAAATGCATTGAATAATTTAGAAAAGAAATCACCTACTTTTCGATTGTTTTTCCACATTTTTTTTTAATCGAAAACAAAACTGTTTTTTAATCTAATTTTTTATAAGGTTTAGAAAATTCTGATTCGTATTTAAAAGATTGTCTCAAAATGAGTTTTTGAACCAAAAATTAAGTTTTTAATCAAAAAGAAATTACTTCTCTACATTATTGTGGTTAGTATTCTAGGACGTTATAATGCTTATACGCTCGTCTGCAAGAGTATTATGAAACTTTGCAGACGCTAGAAAAGTTTAGGGGGCCACTAAAAGCCTCCTACCCAAAAAGTTCATATGTGAGATTTTTGTACTATGTATGAGAGTAGTCCTTCATATGAAAAATTGATGATCAAAAAATAGAAATGAAGTTCATTTTTTTCTGTTCTTTTTGAAAAAGATTATCTTTTAGGAAGAAAAGAAAAACTTTTTCAGTTGTAAGAAGGAGGGGAAGGGAAAAAAAGTTTTGTAATATCGTTTCTTGTTATAACTTTCTGCTACTCTTCATTGAGTTGACAAGTCAACTGCATCCAAGTTGTCTTTGTCTTGCTGGTCTGGTCTTTTTGGCCTTTTTTCGTCATTCTCTATAGTCTGTATTGTTGTAGACATAATACATGGCGTGCAACGATGAGTTTTAGAAAACTTTTTTTTTTTCGTTCGCAACTTTTTTTTTTACGCGCGCTTCTACAGTTCTATTTTGTTCTTCTCTAATCATCAAATTTTTCAATTTTGTCAAAATTTTCAATTTTGTCCAATTTTTTATTTTTGTCCAATTTTTCAATTTTGTCCAATTTTGTCCAATTTTGTCCAATTTTTCAATTTTGTCCAATTTTCAATTTTGTCCAACTTTTCAAGTTTTCAACTTTCAAGTTTTGGCGCAAATTTTCAAATTTTCAATTTTGTCCAATTCCATTTTATATTTTTTGTCCCATTTTTCAATTTTGAATTATAATCATAGCAGCTTTCCATTTTTACGAGCGAAGCAAGTTCAATTTAATTTCACTCAAATCTCTTTTTACAGGTGTTACCTCCAATTCAACAGTTTGAGGACCTTTGAACCCAGCGGTAAATCGCAACAAAGATTAGGAAGAAAATCCTGGACATTTCGTGGCCCTACCATGTTCTTTGGCAACCACGTCACCTGTGTTGCCCAAAAAGGTGTTGACCATGTCTACTGAGTAATTTGCCGCACTCTGGTCACTGTCATGACCCCAAATTAATCACGTGGAAGCAGTTTGCCTCAAAGAACAACTGAGGTATGAATCAATTTTGTCCATCATTTCCACTTTTGTCCAATTTTTCAATTTTGTCCAATTTTCAATTTTGTTCAACTTTTCAGTTTTCAATTTTATTCAATTTTTCATTTTTGGCCAACCTTTATTTTCAATTTTCAAGTTTTGGCGCAAAATTTCAATATTCAATTTTGTCCAGCTTTTCAATTTTGTCCAACTCGCACAGTGATCCAGAATTCCTCAAAAACAGCAATAGACTTCATTTTTGCAACCTTTTTTAAAAGCCAAATTGTGATCAAAATTGCCTAAAATGTCCCAAATTTTATTTTTGGACATGCCATCCAGGGGATGTTTCAAACTTGATTTTGAAAAAAAATTCTGTCAAAGATGGAATATTTAGCAAATCTAAACACATGCCTCGAACAGCCGCATTTACTCTAACCAATTTTGTATCGCGCGGTAGATTGAAACTTTCAATCTTGTTGTTATTTTAATGCTAAATTCCAATTATTTTTTTTACAGGGAAATTACTTCCTTTTCATCGAATTGGCCAGTCAATTACACAGAACCCTGCTACCCATTCCAGTCTGGATTTATTACTTGATGGACAACACAGAAAAAATCCCATCCAAGATTTTAGGCGTCATCTTGATCGCAGCCTACATGGTTTTCAAAGGCAAATCAATCATGACTCAATTCGTTGCTTGCAAATCTGCAGCTGCTAAACTATTACAAAGCACAGTAAGTTGCTCTAAAATGCATTGATAAATGATTTTGAAAAGGCACCTACAGGGTGATATCATTCCGAACTTTGTTGGAGACCCTGTAGCAATGATGCTTTCCAATCCATTAAAAATGAAAGCAGTCGCTAAAGGCCTAGTGTGAAAGTGAAGGGGGGCCCAGATGACAAAAAGATTCTTCTCGTGCCATAAAGTTTTTGCAGTTGCAATTTTTGTGATGGAACTGCACACTTCATTGCAATGATAGTTTTTTTTATACAGAATTTTCAAAATTCCATTTTTTTTTTCAGAGATACGGAAACATTCCAAGTAGTGATGAATTGAAAGCTACCGGTGGAACTTGCCCCATTTGTCATGACAATTTGAGGGAACCAACCAAATTACACTGCAAACACATTTTTTGCGAAGAATGTGTGGCCACTTGGTTTGACCGCGAGAAGACATGTCCTATGTGCAGAGCTCAGGTATATTCACAAAATCTAACCAATGTCAGCTGTTTGTTGACATTTAGTTACTAAATTCAGCTTATTGTTTACTAAAATCAGCTGTTTGGTAACATTTCTTTGTCAAAAATATCGGTTTGTTTACATTTGTTTACTTAAATCAGCTGTTTATTTACATATGGCTAACAAAATCAGCTGTTTGTTTACATATGGTTAACAAAGTCAGCTGTTTGTTTATATTTGTTTTCTGAAATCAGCTATTTGTTTACTGAAATCAGCTGTCTGTTTACATATGGTTAACAAGATCAGCTGTTTGTTTACTGATATCAGCTGTTTGTTTACATTTGTTTACTGAAATCATACAAAAAGGACAGATAATTATGTGCCTAAGTGAAATTATATTTTGTAACTTTCTGTGCGCAACTTCTCATAAAAGGGGCGTTTATTTTCCCCTCCTCAACTTTTGTTATGGTCTTGGACAACTTGATTGAAAGGCGAGGCTGGTTGAAAACTTTCTTGATGTTACTTTCCTTATTGCAAACTCTTTTTTTTTTAGGTGACGGAAGATCCTGCATGGAGAGATGGTTCAACGCAACAGTTTATCCAATTCTTTTAGTAATGCAATATTACTAAAGAGATACAATATTCAAGTAATAATTTTCTGTGATACTTGACCAAGACTAACGAAGAAAGAATAAAACCTGAATACTGAAATTTTTTTGACATTTTTTAAAAAGTTTTTGTCAAATAAAACTTTTTTTTTTTGAGGCCTGACATTTTTCACTGTGTTTGAAAATGAACAAAAATTGTCTCATTTTGAATTTTCGCGCCAAGAAAGGATATCTTATGTTGATATTTCAACTTTTCAAAATATTTGAATTTTCGCGCCAAAAATGGTAGAAACAAGTATCTGTTGATCGTACTGTAGTACACAAAATGAGACTTTTTAGGTAATTGTCAACCACTGTGACTGTTGCTGTTTTTGAAAAAAAGGCCCTTAAAAAAGTTTTTAAAAGGTCCATTGGAAATGTGAGACAAGCTTGTCCACCACTCAACAGAGCAAATTGTTCGTGAGTTGAATTTCCAAATAACTGCTTATTTTTTCTAAAAAAAAATTGTCTTCGACCTCCTGTTCAGTATTGATCGATTTACTTTTTGGTGAATAGTTTGTTTGGCTCTGCTATAGCCATAGCATGATTACCAATGTCATGTCAGACTCCTAAAAATGCAGAGTAAGAGAAAAAAACCTGGAAACATTGTCAACTTCCCACCTTATCGGTCACCTTACATTACTACATGCCAGAAGAAGAACGACGAAGAAAAATGTTTTAAACGAGACGTTGTATCTTACGCCAGCAAAATGGATAAGATATAAATTCCAATACTTGATGGTGTAAGGCCTGTCCACTGGTGTGAAGAAAGTAAATGATAAAGTGGTATGAGAGGATACGTATGAAAAATGCTCTTGAAGCAAGATTGAGAAATATGTGGACAAAGCAATTTTATTTTCCTTCAAAAAACTGTAGTCACAATCTCATCCATTGGCACCCATTGTGCAGTGGGTCTGAAAAGGCTTCTGGAGGAGTTCCTGGACTGCCATGTCTTCCAGATGGCCATGACCGGAATGAAAGATAAGGTGAAGATTTGGACCATCCAAACCAGGGGTTCAGCTTCTTCCAATTTGTAGTTGTTTGTTTTTCCATCTATATAAAAGTTGAACTCCATAAAATGGTAAGTTCTGAAGTTCTGAATCAAGGCAATGGTCAACAACATTGTCAGCGTAAATGGACAAAGATATCGGATGCATGCATGAAAATACCACTTGGTGGAAGACTTCAGTTCAATTCCCATCTTAGAGACGCAATCCATAAAGTTCTTGACTCCATAAACCCATCCCACAAGGACAAGTTGAAGGAAGAGCCACAAAGATGGCATTGTTGGCAATGACAGAGTTGTCCATGGCAAGGAAAAGTTGGTATCCACCAGAAGTACAATAAGGCAAGCTCAAGAGGAAAAAGAAGGCACACAGTCCAAAAGTCAGCTGAATCCTGTATCTTCTCAAGGGTTTGTATTGATCCAAAAGGGCATACTTGATGTTAAAGATTTCGGCAATCATGGAATTCATTCCAATGGTCAAGAGCATGATGGAAAACATGGCAGTCAATGATTGTGAGAGATAAGGAACATCTCTGCCAATTATATCCAAACCACTCATCATTGCTGAAAATGTAAGAGTTGGTCCTTCCTGAATCCGATCCTTAATGAGGTCGTCCACTGTCATATGTGGATCAATATCAAATGCAATGAACCCAATGAAAGCATAGACAGTAATACCAGCAACAATAGAAGCCAAGGTATCCCCAGCAATGACCATCATGGCATCCCTAAGACAGTTGTTCTTGAAGTCATTGAATCGAGCAAAATTGGCCAGGTTTCCAATGCCAATACCAAGGCTAAAGATCACTTGCACTGCTGCATCCTTTAGAAGAGTCGAATTTTCTAGAACTTTTCCCCAACCTTTGAATGTAAAGCACTCTATTACTCCATCTGTACCCCCTGACTTGGACAAGCCAATTATACATAAGGTAGTCATGACTAGGAAGGGATACAGAGTATTGAACTTCAACATCCACCGTGCTTGATGCAAGCTTTTGGATGACACCACAGCAATGATTAACCATGCAGCCAA
>LT727947.1:354346-412767 GCA_900157175.1 Oithona nana
CACATTGTTAGAAAATCTCAAATTGTGTCCAAAAATTCAATTTTCAGCAAAAAAATATCGAAATTGTGAATTTGAATTATCGTGCCAAAAATTGATGAATTATTGTGATTATGATGCATTGACTTCTATTAGAATTTGAATTTTGACGCCAAAAATTGTCCAATTTCAACAATTTTCAATTATTGTTGTTTCTGTGCGTACACAAAATTACGATTTTTGGCGCGAAAATTCAAATTATTATCAAGGCAACCCTGGCATTTAAAAATTCTCAAACATTCAAATTCTTCTGAAATTGAATTTTTGGACACAATTTGAGATTTGAGTGTGTATCCACAACTTGTTGGAACACACTGTAGTATGTGAATCTTGTTTTTTTTTCTTTGTCTCTTTTCCAAACTCAATTTGCTACACCAATTTCCGTTGTCTTTGTTTGACAAAAAGCATGAGTTTTATTTGATTTTCGCCTTTTTTCCATAGTCTGTTTTCTGCTGTGAAAAGCAATCAGGGAAGGCAAGGGTCCATTTTTTCCTGCTCTTCCAGTTCTCCAAGAGACTTTTCAACTATGTTCCATAACACTAGAAAGCATTCTTTCTCTCATGAAAAAGAATTGGTATCCTATAACAGTTTTCCATCAGGGAATGGTAATGATTATGGTTTGCCAGCAGCAGGGAGCTGCTTTGGTTCTTAATGGTTTCAGTATTAGAGAATAGGAGCAAAGCAGAATAAGTGGTGTCATGAGACACTTGCTTCAGACAAGGAGGTGCTTTAGAGGTGCATACTGCATTTGATGGTTCCTACTCACCTTCTTATACCATTTCTATGCTTTCTAAATAATACACAGAAGCAAAATTCTTATTTTTACTTTTTATTTTCACAGAGTGGACATATTCTGTGACTGGTATTGAAGGCAATTTGGTACAGCTTCCCTGTAACATCTCAACTACCAAAAGTGAAGATGATGTCAAATTGGTTCTATGGTTCAAAAATGGTTCCAACAGGCCAATTTACACGTAAGTAATTTTTTAGCAAAGAGCTGCTTTCTAAACTTTTGTTACTCACACCTGGTACCTTGGAAAGGCTTTAACACTTACATAGTTGCTCGTTTATCTCAAGCAACTTGACATTTGCCAAAACTGCTAGAAGGCCTAGACATTCATGTCCAGGAATTCCTAAAGTTGTTTTTGCTTTTTCTTACCTATGTAACATAATTTGCCAGGCTTTTATCAAATAAGAATATTTGTCTGCTTCAATTACATTGTATGTTTACAGATATGACAACCGGGATGGTAGCCATAGCCATTGGTCTGATGACACCATTTTACGAGGCCGAGCTTCATTTGAGATAGCTGCTACAGAAAAGGCCAAGCTGACCATAGACAATGTACAATATGAGGACCATTCTGTCTACAAGTGCCGTGTAGACTTCAAAATGGCACCCACTTCCATTTCTAGCATTACGTTGAATGTCATTGGTAAGAATTAAATGTCAAACTCCAAAGCAAACAAAAAACAGAGAAAGCTTGGGAAGATCCCAAGGGAACTCAATTTGTCTGGACAAATACGTATTGGTAGAACATGTTTGATATGATGTTTACTGAATAGTTGAAGACTAATCGTGGTGAGTGCATCATATATTGTGTATGCATTTACTACTCCTTTTATCGGAAGATGCCTACCAGCACACTTACTGGCAGCAGCAGCTCAGTAGCTCATTGACAAGAGTGTAGCCTCAAGGTCAATGGAAACTCAAGCAAAACATGCATGCCTTCAGAATGCAGCAGAGGAAAAGAGAGCATTTTTGAGCAAATAGGCAATTTACACCATGCATTTACCTAGATATAGTAGTGATTAGAGAGCAACAACAGAATTGGACTCTGGTGCAGCTCTAATTAGAGGAGGTGAAAATAGTGCAAGTAGACTACTGATTGCCTTAGGAGAGTCTCTCTTGAGACACTTTGTGCAATAGCAAAGAAGGTCAAGATTTGTTTAGTGCAGTTTTCAAGGATAGCACTAACTTGCAGGAGGGCTTTAGAATATCCTTTAGATACTTTGGGATACCATTAGAGGTCTTGAAGATAAGTGCTTTCATAAATGTCTTCTACTTTCATTTCATAGATTGGCTTGTAATTTTATTTTTTATTGATTACTTTAAAAATGTCTTCATAGATTTTTGTTAGCTAATTGGTCACTGCGTTTGTTCAATATACTTAGTTGAGTAGGAAATGAGTATCTAGAAGAGGTTTTCTTCCTTAAGGATAAGAAAGTCAATGCAATTTCTGAAGGTCAAGTGCAAGCAAAGGATTGACGCAGCAATTGGAAAGGAAAAACTTTCAGATTCTTTTTTGTTTTTCCCTTTGGATTACTTAGCTGTAATTGAAAGGAATTATTTTAAGTAAGTTTTGTTTTAGTCTCTGAAAAAGTCCAATATATTGGATGTATCTTTGTCTCTAATTGAAAGGGAAAAGTTGTTGTGAGCTAGAGGACCAAAAACTTCTTTTTTTTCCTTGTGTCAAAGAAAAACAAATAATTTTCTTGTGTTTTTAGTTCCTCCTGCAACTCCCACAATTTTTCTGGGAAGAAAAAGACACAACTCCGTTGCTGATGAAGAAGACATCAGAAAACATGAAATGTCTTTGGGCATTCAGGACAACTCTGCTGCAGGTGAGTAAATATTTACCAACTTTTTTTTGCTCAAGGTTTTCACAAGAGCTGAGGAGAAAAAAATATAAGAAAAGAAATAAAAAGTTGAAAAGTGGATTTTCAACACGTCTTTGTCATCTTGTCATCTCAACACTTGTCAAAAAACTTCTTTTTTTTGAAGACTGAACAGTCTTGGAGATTCACTCTGTTTTGTTAGGTACTTTAAACCTAAATCTAAAGGAATTGATATGAAATGAAACTAAACTTGAAACTGAAATTGTAATCAATTGAACGAAAACTGGAAACTAAAGAGAAAATGAATTGAAATATAATTGAATTGATATAGAAGTGAATTGGAAGTGAGTTGTAACAAAACTTGATAGAAAACAACCAAAGAAGAGTTGAAAGGTCCCATCATAGAACAAGAATATGAAGAAAAGTGTTTTGAAGGGGGGAAAGCTTTCAAATTCCGATTTCCATCTTTTTTTCTCCCAAGGGAAAGTTGGCAGCAGTTCAAGCATAGAAAAGAAGAAAATCCCCTAGTTTGATCTCTCTTTACAGAGCTAGAGGAGCTGCTGAGTTGGAACAGATCTTCTATTCCAACACAACATTTATGAATCTTGCTTTGATATTTCTGTGAATACTTTTCAGATCCAGCAATGAGTAAGTCAGTTAGTATTCAGCTCAATGGAAACCTTTTACTTGCTGATTGGAAGCATAAGCAAGATTATGGTAGACATAGCTTAGTACATTTTCCCATCAATAGAACCAATAAGGATCTATTTATAGTACTCTAGAGTATCTAATAACCGTACAGCATCTATCAAACTCAATTTGATATGACTTGCAAAGAAGGACAATTTGATGTTGTTGAACTGATGGTAAATGACCAGTTCAAGACTTTTAGTATCAATTTGAATGCTCAACATGTGAATGGAATGACTCCTTTTTTATTTAGCCGTGCATATGTACGGTTATTAGATACTCTAGAGTATTGCCTTTACTTTACAATTGGATTTTGTTATGTTGTACCATGATTTGGGTGTTTTATCCCCCCATAAAAGTGATTCAATCCTATTCCAGTGACGGAAATTGGTCCATATACACTGGGTGATTCCCTAAGGCTTCGATGTGTATCTAAGCAAGGTCGTCCTCTGGCCAACGTGACCTGGTGGCGCGACAATTCAGTCTTGATCGATGACTCCTTTGAGACCCTTAGTGAAGGCATTGAAGAAGAAAATGTTATCAATGATCTGGTGATTGCCAAACTTGATCGATACCATAATGGAGTCATCTTGACTTGCCGGGCCTCAAATGACATTCAAGTTCCACCAGCAGATGCTTCAGTCAAAATCAGGATGCGTTGTAAGTAAAACTATGTTAAACGTTTACCAATTGCTCCTTTAGGCAAAATATTTACTTTGTGATGTGTGTTTTTTGCTGGCCCTTCCGAAGGCCTTTTTTTGAAGCTTTTCTTTCAAATAATGTCACAAAGTAAAAAACGACACAGTTGAAGTTTTTGTCCATAAAACTGTCAAGGTTTTGCTTATGTATGTTTGCTGCTATAGAAGCCCATCTTCCCAGAAAGTTTAGTACTTTGGGTAGTAGTAGTCCTGCTTTCATGTCAATACTTTCATGCCCCTGTCTTTCATGTCCCTTGGGCTGCTATTCCAAGATTGTGTATGTGTGTGTGTCTCTCTCAATGTGTATTCAGTGTTGAAACTACTGGCTCTGCTGCTAAAACTTTCTCACGCTTTATTGTAAGCTCATAAACTTCGACTAGTATACCAGTAGAGCCCTCAGTTAATTGTTGAAACACAATGCTTTTGCTTATACAATGTCCCAAGGGAAAGTATACTAAGAAAATAGACCAATTGAAGGTCACTTTAGTACTAAAAGTACCTAAGGTAAGGAGACCACTCTAGGGTACCTATTAAACGTACATATACGATATTTACGCATCAATTGACCTCTAGCTCTAGTAGACTCCAGTGGCCTCCAATGACCTCCAATGACCTCAAAATGAGCTCTTATAATTGAACACAAGTATTTTTGTCTGTGAATCGTACATGTACGTTTATTTGGTACTTTAGTGTATTGTTCTTCTAATATTGGGTCAGAAGAGAATCTGAGCTTTGGAATATTGAATTATTGAACCCCAAACTTTTTTGGACACCCTGTAGATACCTAGCTGCAGACTTGCTGCGTCAGACACCACTTGTGTCTACCATCTAATTTGATAACCACAATTATGTACAGGATTACTCGGTCTACTTTACCTCTAGTAGAATCCCTTGGTATTAGAAAGGCAGTTGAGATCAAGTGATAAATTACCCCTGAAATGAAGACATCTCTCCAGCATCCTATTTCCATTTTGTGTACTATAGAGCATCCAGAGAAGAGTGTAGACATGACTTTCAGAATAGTGACTTTAGGCCTCAGCCTGAGTAAATGCTAATCAAGGCAAATTGCTCTCGTTTTTTCTCCAATGGGGAAAGGCAATTCTTCTCTGTTTTTTATGGGGAGAGTTTTATACAGGCTTCATGTCTTTAATCCACCAAAAACTTACTAAAGTTCCCTGAATTGTTCCAAAAATGTCCCAAGAGCCCTAAAAGTCCAAAAAATTTCAAAAAGGTACAAAAATTGAAGTTGAAAGTTTGAGAATTGGAGACATGAAGGATGCAGAGACATAAAGGCAAAGCTTCATAGACTGACGGCTTCTCTTTTATTTGCTTGAAAGAATTTTCGAATGTTTACTGTTTTCAAGCTTGAACAAACAAAAGAAAGTTTATATAATTCAGATCAATGTAGAAGTAGTCAAAATGGCTTAGATTTCTAGTTCAGTTAGCAATGTCTTTTAAAGTCGTCTTCTTCTCCATTCATTGTGGAAAAGAACTTTTCTTTTGGAGCAGAAAAGAACAACCCTAAGGCTGCAGACAAAAAAGTTGTTCTTCTCCCTTCTTTTTTAACTCATTTCTTCTACTTGGTAGTCCTAGAGAAAGCAACAAGGCGAAAAGTGTCATAGAAGATATGAGAAATAGTTTATAAACTAGAAGTACTGCAGTAGAATAATTCTTAAACATTACAAAGGGAGAATTTCAAGGTTCAAGGTTCTTGTATGTATTATGAATGATGAACGAGTTAAAAATTATCATTCAAATTTTTTTTTGTTCAAACTAAAACCAATTTCCTGTCAAGGGATGTCTCTCTTTCTTGGCTCTTTGGATCCTCGTTGCCTACTCGCTCTGCACATGCAAAACTGCAATCCAATCAAATTCAAGCTTTCTTTTTTTTAGTAAAACCCCCTTTTTCTGTTGATCTTTCTTTTTCTCTAAGCGAATATGGGTCAAAAAGATAGGTCCCATGGGAACACTAACTCTAGACTTACCACCACTACTGCATCCCCATGAAAAATGGCGAGGGGACTAAATGCGACAGATAAAATAGAACGAAAATCTTTGTATTACTCATTTTAACCATAAAAGTATAGTCCTGTAAATGTGTGGTGTAAATGTGTAAAATGTCAGTTCAACACGTGGTACATTTTTGGCAGGAAATGGTCTAGGTGAAATTATGGGGGATACATGGGCTATTTCTGTTTCCCTATATGCAATTGAAGCAAAAAACTGACTTTTAAGTACAATTTAGCAGACCTATTCAAGATACTTTCGAAAAGTATCTAGATACAGATACTATTTTGAAAAAGTATCTGTATTTAGGTAGTAGATACAGATAATTTTTTAGATACTCTCCGAAAAAAGTATCTAGATCCAAATACTTTTGAGATAATCTCCGAAAATAGATATAGATACTTTTAATATACTCTCCGTAAAAAGTATCTAGATTCTAGATACAGATGATTTTAAGATATTTTCTGAGAAAAGTATCTAGATACATAAACATATTCACGATACAGTATATTGTATCTAGATACAGTATCTTGTATTTAGATACAGGATCTTGTATCTAGATACTGTATCTTGTTTCTAGATACATATACTTGAACAGGTCTGCAATTTGATGTTTTCAAAAGATCCAAAATGTTACAGTTTATTCTTTTTTTTCAGATGGCCCTTCAGTGGTAAAGTTGATGCTAAAACGACGTCATTTGTCAGCTGGAAAATCACATCAAATTAAGTGCGAAGCTATTGGTGCCAAACCACAAGCCACCATTTCATGGTGGGTAGGAGGAAAAGAGGTTAGTAATATTCTTGACATAACACTGGCAAAACTTGATTTTTGACTTATTTTTAGATCAACAATTTTGTTTCTTCGGCTTTAATTGGAGAGAACAATGCTACTGTCAGCACTTTAACGTACTCACCAAAACCTGAAGATCATGGAAAATTGTTGTCTTGTCAAGCGTTTGTGGAAGGATTGCCAGGTTCTGAATTGGAAGATTCAAGAAGACTTCATGTCCAATGTAAGTCTCAAAAGAGTTTCTTTCATTTCTTCCAATGGAAGTAGGGTTGGTAGATCTAGTTAGCCTGATGGCTTTCATTTTTCTCCCTTGGAAGTAAAGTAAGAATTATGCCAATGAACCCTCGTCATTCCAACCCTTCCTTTCTAGATTTACCCAACGGGTTAATTTTGGTCTCAAACATGTTGCTTGAAAATCACATTTAAAAGTCTCATTTTCACAACAAACAGCTGAAATTCCTACAAAAATGTAAACAAATAGTTGACATTCACATTTTTGTTGCGGTTTTAGTAAGACTTTTTTTTGTGATTTTCAAACACTGTGCCTTTTTGACATTACTGCAGCAACTTGATTCAAGTTTACTTGGGGAATAGCTAAAATCTAGGACGCTGATGCTGATGCCATTATTGGCTTTTCCTACTTGAAAAATCTAATGACCCGAAAGAGCAGCAAGCGAGGGAGGGTTTAACGAAGCTTTTATGTAAATTGAGTTCAAATACTAGGCAAGAGTTGGAAAGCAAAGTGAATGATGGAGTAAATTGCAGGAAATGTACCAACTACAGGGTGTTACAGAAAATTACAAAACTAGCAGTTACACCCTGTATTTTGTACACTAAATTATCTAACGACCGTACAATACCTATTAAACGTACAAAATTGAAAACTCTGTTTCATATGACTTGCAAAGAAGGACAATTTGATGTTGTTGAACTGATTTAAAAGGCTTTTAGTATCAATTTGAATGCAATATGTTAATGGAATGACTCCTTTTGATTTAGCCGTACATAGTGGCAAATTAGCAAAAATACATTAGCGTACTTTATGTACGGTTATTAGGTACTCTAGAGTGGAATATAAAATGCATAGCTGCATAAAAAGTTTAGTTGTTAATTAGAAGTTTTGGTTATTTGAAATATTTTGTGCTTTGGTCCGATTCTCAGATGCACCCCATGCGGAACTTCGTTTGGGTCGAAGTTTGAATGCATCCAACATCAAAGAGGGCGACGACGTGTATTTTGAATGCCTGATACACTCCAACCCAACGCCAAGTACCATCGTCTGGACTCGCCATGTAAGTTGTAATTTCATTCCTTTCAACCTTAGCAAAAGCAGAAGAAGTGCATCGAGACTCCACTGTATTATCTGGACTCATGATGAATCATCTTTTTGACCTACTTTTTTCAACAGCAAATGAGTGATTTTTAGGAGTCAAATAGTACACTGTGTTGTGCAACGTACAAAATTTTCTTTTCAACCTTTGACTTCTTTGTGCTCGAAATAATAGAAAAGTCTGCTACTGTTTCATTCCTATATTTTGTTACAGGGAAAACCGTTAAAATACAGTTTAGAAGAAGGTGTAATAATCACCAACCAGAGCCTGGTTTTACAAAAAGTCAGGAGGCAAGAAAGTGGTTTGTACCAATGCCAAGCCATCAATTCCGAAGGCACCGGATCTAGCAACACAGTCCAACTTCCCATCAAATGTAAGTTTGAAATATTAATGCAGCTGATGCTGAGATGATGCATGCACATCATTTGAAAAAAGCTCAAAAAGTAACATTTGTCAAATAATGATTGATGCAATATATTTGAACTTTAGGGCGAAATTCTATAAATCTTCATGTCTGTAATCAGGACATATGAGGATTTTAAGATGCAGTCTGATTACTTTTGAAGCAAAGATTCAAAAATACATATTTGAAAGACACTTCTGAGAAAATGAGACAGTTTGAGTTACTTTTAAACTCTGTTTTGGATGCCTCATATTATTGAACAGAAACATCAGTAGCACTTTCTAACACTAAGCATTCAAGCCAAAAATATGTAATCATAGATAGGATAGGAAATTGCAATCTAACAATAGCAGCATTTCATGAGTTTTTCTTCCACATTTTTTCCCTTTCTACTATGTACTACCAAGGTGTGCAATTGTAAGACAGACAAAGCAGGCCTTAGAGAGGCCTTTGGAAGAGCCAAAATGCAATCGTTTTGCAACGACCTAATCTGAATTACTGTTCTTGAAAGTTCTGCGGACAAAATTCAAGAGTTCACAACTTTGAGAATATATTTGCTTACTTTTCTCGCAATACTGTAACCTGAGACTTTTAAAAGCAATTTATAAACACAGTTCTTTTTATAAAATAGACTTTTATTTTAAAGTGTCTCTGATGTTCTGCTAACTTTTGCTACTACTACTGAGTTGGCTCTCTTTTCTCTACTCTCTCAGAAAGCGGTCAATTCTACATACAACTCCCGCACCTGCCAATATCAATCTTGTCTCCATTAGCAAGCTCCAATATTTTTAAACTTTTCATTTTGATTCAAACTGGGATGCATAATATTCATTCAATAATAACACAGTGCCTACATTTATTTCAGACAAGCCTTATTGCCGGCCTGATCAGCAGGATGTTTATGGCGTGGCTACAGGGGAAATGTTGAAAATTCCTTGTGACGTGATTGGTGATCCCTCGGGGGATAATATGAGGTTTGAATGGGTTTTCAATACCACCACCGAATGGTATCCTAAAGAACCAGATACTGTGTTTGCGGTCACTAGTAGGGAACATGGATGGACTCGAGCTTATATTCAACATATGCCAAAGTCTGAGATGGACTTTGGGTCAATCATGTGTTGGGCCACTAACAATATAGGTAATCAACTTCTATCTGCTTTTGGACATGAGTTTATCTAAAGTGGAATAACCAAGTTCCAAGGGTTTAAAAAAATAATTTTTCTTTTAGGGCGGCAAAGTCAACCCTGCATTTTCCATTTATTACCCGCTGGAAAACCTGAACCAGTGACCAACTGCACTGTTGTCTCATCTTCCTACTCAACCATGAGCATCTCCTGCCAACCAGGATTTAATGGCGGACTCAAGCAAAGTTTCACCCTAGAAATCTGTGAAACTGATTCTATCCGTAAAAGAGGGCTAGTAGCCAACATGACTGGCCGGATCAAACCAGATTTCATATTGACTGGTTTAATACCAGACACTGGTTACATGATATCAGTTTATGCTGTTAACGGCAAAGGCAAAAGTGACCGGATGGTTTTGCAAGCCTACACACAAAGTAGTGAGCAATTATTTGAGACCAATGAGAGTGCCTTAACCAACATGGATGGTTTTCAGGTAATTCTCAAGTTTTATAACCAAAATACAAGTTTCCAAAACCCAAACCATTTCAGATCACTCCCATTTTTGGGATCTTGATGACACTAGGCTGTGCTGCTGCTGTCCTCTTTTTGTCCATTTCTGCATATTTTTGCATTCGTCGAAGACCCAATAATTTTCATGGTAGCACTGCCAATGCCAAAAGTACATCCAACTATTGTACTACTGCTACTCCTTCTGTTGGTTACAACAGCGGTAACTCCAACGTCGTTATACAAGAAACCAATGCACTACCACAGAAAAAAGTGAATCCAGATATTGTACCAACACAACAACCAAACATTGCTGCAGTTGCAAAAGGTAAGTAACAAAGACTTTTGTAATAATCCTATCTAGGGATATTTCCAGTTCTATTTGAAAGGTTGAGTTATTCTTAACTTCTTATTTCAGATGCTATAGATGGTGGTTTTGAAGTTCAAGGTGACAAAACCAAATGTGCCACTTTGCAAAGGCAGAGGAAGCAGTTGTATGATGACATTCGGGATACTAAAATAAGATCCCAATCTTTAAGGAGGAATTTGTTGTCACCTTCACAATTTGAAGGATCTTCAGAAAAGTTGCTGATGGGATCAGCAACAGAAATTGATCATTTTATGGGATATTATGCCACAACACCTTCTCCATGCTCTACTCCTACACCGCCACCTTACAATAGGAATAGGATGGCATCTCCAATTTCATCTCAAGTAAGTCTTGCAAAACTGAACTGAATGAAACTAAACCAAAACTATATAAACTATTTAAAGCTTAACTAAATAGATAGATGAAACTAAACAGAACTAGACTGAACTTGAAACTTAACTGAAACTTTAAAAAACTACACTACATACCTTGAAAAGATACTAAATTGAACTTGAAAATTAATTGATGCTGCGCTAAACTGATTAAGTGATTACCTATTTCTTTTAGTGGTGTCCACATTCCGGAACCAACCCATTGATGACTCATGTTCACCGTGATCCATCGACTGGAAAACCAGCCAAGTTTATTACTAACAGTTATGCTCCAGATGCATCTTTGTCAAAAGTTGCTGATTGTGGCTACAATGCTGAAGAAAATCTTGAGGAAGCCACTTCAGTTACTTCTTCAAGAGAAAGTAGAGTCTGAATTGTGCCAAACATTTTTGTACTCTTCTTCATGATTGATGAGAAACTACTATCTAACTATATACCTATTACATACTACATTTACACATAAACTATTGTGTTATTGTTCAAAACAAGGCTGTGAAAGCATTTATTATCATCAGAAATCTGAAATAAACAAACGTGACACCAAAATAGGACTTTTCACAAGATATCTTTTTATCGGAAAGTGTATGTGTATACTATGTAAAATCAGAATAGCCCTACCCTTTTGTTGGGAGCACTTGTTCGTCATACAACCAAGGTTCTAGATGCAAAGCTGTGGGACATTCCAACTAATTTACTTTGAAAGCTTTATAAACAAAAGGAACCCACCTCCCATCCCATCTACTTTAGAACCTGCGATGACGAACGAAAACTTCTTTCCGATTCCGAGACCCGAGTCCGTATTTACTATTTTGATGCTGACTGAACAAACATCCAATCAAGAGAAGATTGAAAATTTTTCAATGTTTAACCTTTTGCTTTGCCATAAAACAAAATTGAAATAAGACCACAAAATTCAATGTCACTTTTAGATTGCATTCAATCATGTTTAGGACTATAAAAGCGCGATAACTTTTCTTGTAAGATCATTCCGGACACAGTCACAATGAAGTCTTCGTTTGGATTCCTTCTATTGTTTGGTTTGGCTTTTGCCAATGCCAAACCCAGCTTAGGTAAAGATCCGACCATTCAAGAGTTTGAGCAAGAGTTCCATAAGCTTTACACCCCTGAAGAGGAAGCCGAAGCTGAAAAGAACTTGAAAGCTCACGAAGAGGCCATCGATAAAGAAAATGAACTCTTTGCTGAGGGACAAGCCGACTTCGAAGAAGCCGTTATGGAATGGGATGATTTGAGCCCTGAAGAGTTTTTGGTTGAGAAAACCGGAGACCTGGACGGTGCTTATGGATTTGGTTTGCTTGAAGAGCCAGAAGCCAGAAACACAGATACAGATAAGCTATGGATGAAAGATCAATTGGAACTATGTCGTTCGCGAGGATTACCTTCATCCTTTGATGCTAGAAAAAACGGAATAATCACCCCTGTCAAAAATCAAAAATCTTGTGGCTCCTGTTCAGCTTTTGCCACTGTAGCGATGGTTGAAACCTGCTTGATCAGTAGTGGTGGTGCTCCAAAGGCAAATATGGATTTGTCTGAACAACAGTTGGTTGACTGTGCCTATGACAACAAAGCTGCTTTTGGTTGCGATGGTGCTTATATTAGAGCCTATCCGGATTGGTTAGCCGACAAAAACAATGGTTTTGTCAACCATGAAAACCACTATTCATACTTGAACAACAAACCCAATTTGAAATGCCAAAACGTCAAACCGTGGAAAGCAGGTGCCAGAGTTAATGAATCCAGAACAGACCATGATGGCAACGATGAGAAACTTAAATGTTTGGTACACAGATATGGTGCTGTCGTCAGTGTTATCTATGCTGGAGATCAAGGCTTCATGGATTACAAGGCAGGTACGGTTTTCAACACTTGTAGTAACAAACCAGTCAATCATGCCATCACCGTTGTTGGTTGGGACAAGTATGGAAACTGGTTGATCAAAAACTCTTGGGGAGATTATTGGGGCGATAATGGGTACATTAAAGTCAAGAAAGGAACTTGTGGAGTTGGTACCCGTCTTGCTGTGACGACTTGTTATTCGGCTGGCCATCAAAATCCTCCTCCAGAAAAGAAAGGTGGCATTGATATCACACCTTGCAACATCTCTGCCAAATACGGACCCAAAGTGACTGGAACTTATAACATCAAATATAAGTTGCCCAATGGTATGGAAAAGGTTTTTGAATTGAAAAACTAAATTCATATGTACTTTTTGTTCATAGGTAAAACAAGGACGACATTGGTGACTTGTGCCCATTCCAGTTGCACTCCTGAAACTGGAAATGCCAAAAATGCGTGTTACACTATTTGTGGACGTTCCAAGTGTGGATCAAAGTGATTTCGATTTGAAAAGATATTGAAAAAAAAAATATAGTTTGCAGCTCCATCATGTTTTAAAATTGTGTCCTGTATTTCATTTTCCTATTGTGTTTTGAGCATCATTTTTGAGTTTTGGCGGCAAAGAATGAGCTACAGCTCCCTAGAGCTAACGTTTATCATTGCAGCTGCACTCGATAGATTTAAAATCTTCAATCAAGCCGCGATTCTCGAGGGACGAAAATCGCGATTATCCTAAAATGCCATAACCTTCACCAATTATATCAAGATACAAGTTAGATTTGGATCACAATTCTACTTTGCAGATCCAATGTTTTGATTCTAGTATTTCGTTGCCAATCCCCTTCGAAAATAGTTCGACTTTTTTCCCCGCGAAAATGAACAATAAATGTTTGAGTAATACAATGCCAAAATAACGATTTTGTTTAGTTTACCGCGAAAATGAAGCGAAGAACAGAGAAGGGATCTGAAGCTTCAAATCCCGCGACTTCTTAAGAAAGAAGAGCTTTTCTACTTTCGTTAGAATGAGATACGTCAAATATGATGAAGCTAACTTTTTTCCCCGCGAAAATGAAATAATGAACAATAGATGTTTGAGAAATACAATGCCAAAATAACGGTTTCGCTTAGTTTACCGCGAAAATGAAGCGAACAACAGAGATGACATCTGTAACTTCAAATCCTGCGGCTTCATGGGAAGAGCTTTTCGTGAGAATGAGATTCGCTAAAATATGAAGAAGCTAACTTTTTTCTTAATCTGGCAAAAAACCGTTGAGTTTTCTTTTTTCGTTAAGTATTTTATTGTATTTCAAAGTTAAATACAGACACGGTTATTGTAAATTATTCTCGTTTGTACTTGTAATTGAGTCGTCAAATTCATGATTCTAGAATAAGTGATGATTTGAGATGACCTCGCTTAAGACAAGTGAGCGGAGAGGAACTTGGTCATGCCGAAGGCACGGATGCGGTCGGAGCCGAAAACCTTGGCCATCTTCTTGTCGGGGGTGAAGAATTGCTTGTTCTCGGGGTCTTGGAGGTTGTGCTTCTTGAGGTAAGCCCACAATAGCTTGACGCATTCGGCACGGCTGGCCTCCTTCTTGCCAACGATATCGGCGAGATCAGCGCTGAGCTTCATGGGTTTGGTAAGTCCGGATCCTTTGGCCATCTTGATAAGATTTTTTTCAAATAATTTGAAGTTTGGAAAATTATTTAACGGTTGGACTTCTGTCTGCAACGGCGTCGGTTAACGAATTGAGCGTTTGAGCGGCAAAAGCTTCTTAGCAAAGTTGGCATCACGCTATTATTGAGAGCGTCGGAAAACAGAGTTGCTCAAAAACACTTTAGTGAACCAGAAAATTGAAAGTTTGGCATTTTTGGAAATAATTTAACTGGTTTCAGTATTTGCGTTCATAAAAACATTCAGTGCTTCCAGAAGTGGCAACTCTTTACAAAAATGGCGACTTTTGATTTAGGCGGTAGATGTCGGTAATAAATAAAGTGGCGATTTTTTAGAAGAAAATTAGCAAAATTCTCCATATTATCTCAAAGCACTTTGTAATTTTCAAAATAATAACAAACGTGGAATTTTGCCGAATTTTGTTAAGAAAATCGCTAAAAAACTCGTTAAAACGCAGAGACATCCAAAATGACAACAACAAAACTTTTTGACCGAATTGTTCCGCAAATTGAGGAGAGTTTGGATTTATCGTTACCATACCAAAGCCTCGAAGAACGATATTACACTCAATATTTTCATCTGACAGAAGACAACCAAGATCAAGTGGTACTTGTCCATTCCAATCGCATTTGTTTAGTCTCATTGTCACCAAATCATACAGTTATCAAAGACCAGAAAAAGATCAAAAGTTTGAATTTTGACGTGTCCAAAAGACTCAACAGGCTCGATAACAAAGTTAAAGGCAAAGGCAAAAAAGGTGGCCAAGGTGTGGATGAACGTTCAATCTTGTGCCATATTGAGTGTGAAAACGGTGAAACGTATTCTGTGAGAAGCTGTGTTAAAGGGAAATTGATTGGAATCAATCAAAAAATTGTGCAAAATCCAAATTTGATCTTGGATAAAACCGTTGGCGAAGCACATTTAGCAATAATTTTGACTAAAATTCCAGATGGAATAAATGATCTCAAGTCAAGGTTGGTTTTGAAAACATGAGAAAATAAAATTCCTTTTTTACATTTCAGAATGAAACCTGAACACTCCATAAAGGTTCCGAGACTTTATAAAGTGGCATCAAGTGTCTTAAAAAATTACCAAAATGGCCAAGGAAGCGTGAAAACTTTAGTCTTTGAAGCCAGAAAGAAACATCCTAACGTCAAAGCATTGTTTGCTTTAGTCAATGAAAGTCTAAAACATGAACAAAATATCAAATCCGCATTTGAAAAATTGCAAATAATGGAAACTGAAAAACCCTTAGATTTTACATTAGCTTTGATATTGACTGTCGAATTGGTCTTTGGGAAGAAAGCGTTGCCAGGACAAAGTAAACCTATTTTGACCATCCAGAAATATGAAGACAAATTAAAAGAACTGATTGATGAAAATCCAGAAGAACCAGAAGAAATCAAGCATCCAAGATACGTCAGAATCAATCTACTGAAAACAACAAAAGACTTGATTTTGCTTCATTTACACAAAACTGGATTTAAATTCCAGTCGACACCAAAGAATTATGACGATTTTTTGGCTCTAGCTCAAACATTGGAGGAAAAGCATTTTATGTGTGATTTTCATATGCCAGAATATTTGCTCGTTTTCCATCCTAAGACAACATTTTTCGAATCGAAATTGTATACAAATGGAAGCTTAATCTTGCAAGACAAAGCAAGTTGTTTGTCAGTAGCTTCTTTGGCACCATTGGAAAATTCGGTGATTTTGGACGCTTGTTCTGCACCCGGTATGAAAACATCACATGCGGCGATGTCTAAACCCCAAAAATTAATTGCCATCGAAAGAAATCGCAAGAGGTTCAAGATCCTGAACCAAATGATGAAGAAACATTGTGATAAATCATCAAAAACACAACTCAAATTCAAAAATCAAGACTTTTTGAAGTTGAAACATGAAGAATTCCAGGATGTGGAGTACATCATTGCTGATCCCACATGCTCCGGATCCGGGACCAAAAATGTCAAAATTACAGATTTGGCCAAATTGTCTAATTTGCAATGCATGATTTTGAAACATGCATTGAAATTTCCCGCAGTGAAAAAAGTCGTTTACTCCACCTGTTCTATCAACGTTGAAGAAAATGAAAATGTTGTTCAAGAAGTATTGAAAGAAATGCCGGATTTTCAATTAGTCAAGGCTTTGGAATCTTGGCAGAGAAGAGGTTTGAATGGACTTGATGAGTGTATTCGCGTGGATCCGGAAATAGATTTGTGCACTGGATTTTTTGTTGCCGTTTTTGAACGAAAATGATGAAAATATTTTTTTTGTCTTACTTTTCAGGCTTTTCATCATGAGAGTTTTAATGTGGATTTTGCAACATGCACTTCAGTATGACTTTGAAAACGTGCGGAAAATCATCCGAAAAAAATTCCCAAATATGAATCCGGAAAGCTTGAACATTCCCAATGTTGAGTTACTCACCACTTTGGCCTCGTTGCGAATCATTGCTAAAGGCAACACAACTCAATTGGAATCTTCAGAAGATGTGGATTGCCTAATCAAAAATATCATCCAGCATTCTCCCAATGCTGTGCGTGAGAAAAAATCTTACGAGGCATTTATGAATGGTTTGAAAATGTTGAAAACTCTGTTGCAATACAAACAGACTTTGATTCAATCGCATCAAGAATTTCAACAAATGGTAGAAGCAGAATTTGAATCTTCTCCAACAAAGAAAATCAAATTGAGTGAAGAAAAAGAGTTGAAAAAAATGTCCGTCGACACTTCAAGTATTGATGTCAAAATCCAAAAAGTTTTGCCCAATTTAATCAAGCATGATTTCATTAAAGAATTCGATGACTTTTTGCTCAACACCAAATTTTCAAAACCCACATTCTTGCAAAATTTCATCGAGAAAAAAAGTCAATTTATTCCATCGACAGAAGAAGATTTGCAGATTTTAGAAGAATTTTTCGGAGATGCCAAATTGCCTTTGAGTGATAAAGTCACTGAAAAGAAATTGATCAAAGTGGTAGAAGAACTTGCTCAAGAATCCGGATCGAAAGAGCCAATTTTCTGTCCTTTGATTTACATTCAAGATCCTGTGACTCAAGCTGACATTGGCATCAAAATTAAAAACGCTTATGCTGAACAATAAAGAATTTATTTTTTCAATTTAGAAATTCATATACATTTCAGTCTTCAACTTGAGTTTCAACTTCACTTTCAATTTGAGGTGTGAAAAAATATTCCAAAAAACATTGTCCGGTTTCAAATTGTATCAAATACTGCAAACATAGAATCTGTTGTTTGTCCATCCGCAAAGAGACTTTACTGGCCATATGGATGGATTTCAAGGCGTACTTGATCATATGCATTGGGAATTTAGCTTTAGCTGTTTTCTTGCACTCAAAAGAATGAACCATTTCACTATCACTAGGTACTTCAGTAGCAACATCACCAGAACTTCCAAAAGTGGTGAATCCAAAGGAATTTCGGTCAGCATTGACATTGATTTCCAAGTATTCACCCGTCAAGTCAATTTCATTGAAGAGTTCTTTGAGAGGTTCAGCTTGTAATACAACTTTGGTATTCAAATTGGGCTTGGTAAAGTCAAACATGAGCGTTTCTTCCAGGTCTCTGGTGGGCAGTTCAGCTCTGGTGACAAGTCCCTCTTCTTCAAGCCACAAAGTGAAGGGATCACCATACTTGCCATAATGCAAAACTAAGCTTGTCAAAGGACTAGTACTGAATATTGAACTTTCTGTTGAAGGGCCTTGAACAGTCATGGTGGAGTCTTTTTGGGCCCCAAAAAGGTTCAAAACGTCTAAAATACTAGGTAATTGCAAGTTCAATCCAACATCATCTTCTGGAGTGTAGGTGAACTCATTGAAGATATTATGGTCTAAAAAGGCGTTGGCTTGAAAGGTCTTGGCGTCCTCCACGGTCATTTTGAGGCCGTTGGCCTTCATGTAGACGGAAGCGTTGCCATCACTGTTGACGTTGACTGCCGTGCAGAACTGTTTGAGGATCTTGTAGTTGTTCATCCTGGCCACAAATCCCTCCATTGGAGTACTTTGGCTTTGACTATCTTGATCATCCACCTCCATCATTCTGGAATGGAAAATAAAATATTTCATTATTTTGACCTAAAAAAAAATCATGACTTTTGTTGCTCTTTATTTTTGGCCGCTTCTTTCAATGCATTTTCTTCAGCTTTGTTGGCCTTGATGTTGGGATTGTTCAAGGCTCTGGACAAAAGTCTTCTTGCCATCACAGTTGAAGTATCCGGTCTGGTTTTCTTGACGCTTGGTTCAATACTGATACTTTTAGCTCTGCTTTTGGACGCATCACAAGCCAAATAAAAAGGTCTGAATTTGATTTGGGGATCCAGGATGGCCAAAGCTTGAGCGGCTGTCAATTCATCGGTGAAGATGACAAGTGCATGGGTATCATCTACCCACTTCAAATCGTAATAATTCTTGATTTTGACATTGGAATGCAAAACGTTTTCCAGATCTGTAGTTTTCAACTCTTTGGGAAAATCACCCATTTCAATCACTCTTTTGAAAGCTTGGTCTGTTGCACTAACACATCCGGATTCCAAAGCTAGAAAGTCGGTCAAGGGCTGAACAAGTTGGACTGGACCAGTCATAGCTTCAATTTCATCTTGCCATGTCTTGAGTTCTGGAAGTGGTTCTATGTCTTTAGTTGGCTCAGCATCATCAACAGTTGCAGGTTCAACAGGTTTTTGGTTCCTCAGAGCTCTTGGAACATAAAGGGCTTGAGGAGGTCTTCTTCCAGCATTGGAAGTTACTTTGGGAGTAATACACACTGATTTGAGTGTCCAATTGGCTAAGAGTTGTTGCTTGCAGATCACTGGTCTTCTGTCAGGTTCTTGACCAACTGAAAATGAGGCTAAATCTCCCTTAAAAGTATCTTTAGTCAGTTCATGTAATTTGAGTCTTGCATAGGAATTGATACAAGGAAAGACAAGTACTCTGTTCAAGACTTCATTTGACAATTGAGTAAAGAGTTTCAGTTCACTTTCAAATGCTTCTTTTAGTGCTGATTCATCCATGATGAATAATGATCTGAAATGGAAAAGATGATCACTTATTACTAATCTTCAGTAAGGGAATATTTTTACAAATTGGTATATTCAATGACAAAATGCCTTTACAAGGAATCCACTCTTCTTGGAAAATCAACACTAATCGGAATTTTGCTGCAGGTTCTTGGACACTTTGTAATCCAGACAAATGACATTTTTGTCCAGTATTTTCCAAAGCAGGAATGTCAAAGATGACACCATCGTTGGTCTCATTTGCTTCATATTCTTGTTGATCTACCATGAATCCAACATTGATGGGAATCAACAAGACACTACACTTGTCCATCCAGGCTTCATTCTTGTTCAAGACAACAGACACTACAAGGTCAGCTTCATTCAAAAATGTATGACTTTGTAGGTTTAACTTCAGAAGTATTTCTGGTGTTTTGTATGTCTTGCCCTTGATCCAAATAGGTGTACTTGATTGATCATCACAAGTGATGCCCAACTGCATTGTAACTGTATCTTCAAAATGACAAGTCATACTTTCAATTCTACACAAGGTGAAAAAATCTTGATGCAATTTTGAAGCTTGAGCAGTCCTTAGGGGTGCAGACAAGCAAAAGGACTGCCTTGTGGAATCCTTGAATTCAGGCTTCATAAAGGCAACAATAGCAGCATCTTCACCTTGTGTGAAGCTACAATTCAACCTTTCAAACATTGTTCCCACACTGATATTGGGTACATTCAAATGCTGTAATAAGTATTTTGTATACAAACTCTGAGAAGTTCCACTTTTATCCATCTTAACAAAGCTTCTCATGCTTTGTCTGGTGCCATAACCAACACAAAAGTTAGATTCACACTGGATTGGTGGATGGTCTTTAGTTGAATCTTGAAAAACACTATAAGTTGGCAATTGATCTCTACAAGAGTCATACACCATGGTAGCAAACAATGGTCTTTGCCTGTCCACTGCCATTTCTATTTCGCCATGCCATATAAATTCCTGGGAAGTTAGCAAATGAGTGTCTTTACCCACTAAGTAAATGTCACTTCCATGACCTAATGCATGGCCATTGAAGTAAAAGAAAGCATAAGTCTGTTCATTGATAAAGGTGCAAAACACATCTACTGCTTTTCTGATTTCTTCAACTGTTAGGTTGCTTAGAGCAATGACTTCAAATCCCACTTCTTGCAATGCTTTGGCAACTGCTATGCCATCTGATCTTGGTGCATCCAAAGGATGGAAGAAGTCAGACTGATCATATTGTTCTTGACATATCAGCAAAGCAATCTTGAATTCTGGCAAAGACTTGTCTGGCAATGTGTAGGTAGACACTGGCACCTTGATTTGATTGGCCATCACTCTTTCTCCTGTTTGTACACACTTGATGATACATTGATAGACATAGTAACTGACTGGGGGATGCACATCTTGGATTTCATCAATCAATTGGCATCCTAAGCTGACCAAAGTTGAATTGGTTTGGATGGTAGACTTGCTGAACAGGTCAATTCTGACACCTTTTCTTAGCCACTCATACTTCAAGGGGTACTTGCAGGCTGCCAAACAGGTCAAATGTATCTTTTCACCAATGGCAGATTTGGCTTGATCATAGGCAAATGTAGGCTGTTTCAAGATCTCAATAGCTTCATTCTTGAACTCCATTGATTGGAAATGGTCTACACTTGGCATCTGCACTATCACATCTATTGCTTTAGACTCTAGTGTGTCTCCTAGTTCATTTTTGATCACACATTTGTATTCTCCACCTTGGTCAAAATTCAATCTGTACAATTCAAGATGACAGGTACATTGTCCAGACAGTAACTTGTCATTGAAGAACCATTGGTACTTCAAGGAACTTGATGCTTGTGCTTTGACAAATAGAGTGATGTCTTCCAACAAAACACATTCTGTAGTCTCTGATTGGTCAAGGATATGGATGGTATGTGGATTCAATTTGATTTGCACTCCTGCTGTAAACATACCAGGCACATCACCACCATTCTGATCTAGAACTTTCAATTGATGTTGGACATAACACTTGTAGATGCCAATGTCTTCCAGACTTAAGTCATCAATATGCAGTTCTGCTTCATCTACATCTAAAGGAGTCCAATCTTTTTGATGGTCATCGTGTTCCGACCAAAAGAACCATTGGTAGACCAAAGAAGGTACTCCTTGTCCCTTGACTTGTAAGGACAAGTCTGTTCCTAAATCAGCCACAATTTCTTGCAATGTTAAATTCTGTTTATCCAACTTGATGGGACTGTAATCATCCACCAAGTCACAAAGCAAAGTACTTAATTGATGTCCAGTAGGTAATTGAGTCAAGCAATGTTCAATCAGTTGTCCTAAATTCCAAGATGAGATGATTTTGGCAATGAAGATGTTTAGGTTTTCGGATCCAGCCAATTCTGGAGTGGATTCCAAGACACTGGAAATCAACGCCCATTCTTGAGACTTGTTTTTAGTTAATTTTGCCAAGCCATCGCTGAGATCCAGAGGAACATGACAGGTTTTGAAAACGTATTTTTCCATGACTTTTTTATAAAGATTTTAGGTACTCCAATGCAGTCAAGTAGTCATCATTGAGGTAAGGTTGCATTGTCCACGAACAGGCTAAAAACACAGCTTGATCGGACTCTTTGAAAGCAATATTTTCAGCGACACTGGTCAAGATTCGAAGTTGTTTCTGGTAAGACTTTAAGACAATGTCATGACAATCGATGATTTCACAATCACTTGTTGAAGAATCCAAATTGAAACTTTGGTTTCCAGCAGAAGTGTCTAAAGACAAATTCGACAAATCTTGTAAGGAATTCAATTTTGAGTGGTTTGATTCAATCGCCGACACAATTGCTTGACACTGATCCACGATTTCCGTCAAATTTTCACATGAATTTTGCAAATTTCCATCAAATTCTGTCTTGGACTTTTCTTGTCGTAAAATGTCTTGAATTATTGTCTTCCCTTTGGAAATCAATGTTGGCCACGTTTCAATGCTTTTTAACGAATTTTTGACGAGTTTTAGTCGCAGTTGTTTTTCTTTTTTGGAAGACTTGCTGTTCGTTGCCATGATTTCATTTTTCAAGGAAAATCTCGTCAAAATTCCAATTTCAATGTTTTGAAAAATTCTGAGAAAACAACTACAAATTCTGAGGCAAAAAATAATTTCCGAATTTGCATTTCTAAAATTAGAAAATATGAAAATATCAAATAACAAATCATAATTTTCAAAAATTCTTAGAAAATTGTAACTTGATTTTACTTTTGATGTATTTTTTTGTTTTTTTTGGGGGAAAAAATATGTTCAAGAAATTTCTTGTCTCAGTTGACTTGGATTCAAACTGTTTTATTTGGACAAAAATTTTGTGCAAAGAAACTCAAAGTTCAATTTTCCAATGAAGATAACTTTGATTAAGATGGCGTTGCAACGTAATTTGATAATCATGTCCAGTCCCATGAATCAAATCGTGCCAAAGTTCAAGAATTACATGTCAAATTTTGATGACAAGCCATCTTCAACGCTTTACATTCATTTGACAAACGAGAACAAACATGGATTGTCCAAAATCATGACGAATTTGTACCAAATACAATGTCATTCAATGGATTTAAGGCTACTTTTGACAACCAATGCCAACCATTTACAACCACTAGACCAAGTGTATTTCGAAGCTGAGATGAATGAAAATGACAAGAATTCGATTTTGAACCAATTGAAGTTCAAAGGTGTTCAAGAATTACCGAAAATTCAACTGGAAGAAAATGAACCAAATTTCAAGGAAGAGTATCAAAGTCATGATTTTGTATGTCTTGGTGGAACTTTTGATCGGCTTCATGAAGGTCACAAAATTCTTCTGTCAGAAGCTGCGTTAAGATGTGATAAAGTCATAACAGTCGGTGTCACCGATGAAAATATGTTGAAATCTAAGAAAGTGGCCGATTTAATTCAAGACACCGAAGTCCGGATTCAAAATGTGAAGGATTTTCTGTTTGATATTCGTGGCCATGACAAGGATTTCATTACAGCAATTAGTGATCCATTCGGACCTGCAATCACAGATGAGTCCTTGACATGCATAGGTAATAAAAATTCATTAATTACAATTTTGAATTACTATAATGTTGACTATTTTTTTTAAGTTGGAAGTCAAGAAACCAAAAGAGGCTGTGAAAAAATCAATGAAATCCGGAAAGACAAAAAGTTTTCAGAATTGGAAATTATTCTTATCAATTTAGTCGATGACACTTGTCATGAAGTGTCAATGGTGGAAGAAACGAAAATTAGTTCTTCAAACAAAAGAATTCGATTATTAGGTGAACAATTAAAAGAACCCTTGAAAGATGTCTCGCTACCTTACATTATTGGTTTGACTGGAGGAAGTGCAAGTGGTAAATCCAGAATCGCCAGTTACTTGCAGGATCTTGGAGCTGGAATTGTGGATTGCGATGGATTAGGACACAAGTAAGTCAAAATCTTCAAAATTCGAAAGCATCGATCCGGATTACTTACAAAATTAATTTTTCAGGGCATATGAACCAGGAACAGATTGTTACAATCAAATTCTGGAGACATTTGGACAAGACCTCAAAAATCCCGAAACGGAAAAAATCGATCGTAGAAAACTTGGTGCTAAAGTATTTTCGAATCCGGATTTACTACATAAGCTTGAAAATATTGTTTGGCCTGAAATATTAAAGCAAGCAAAGCATCAAATTGAAGAATTTCATCAAAAAGGGGTGAAAATTGTGATTTTAGACGCGGCAGTTTTACTACAGGTAACACGAAACCTCTCCTTTAGAATCTGTCAAATCAAAATGTTTCTTGATAGGCTGGATGGGATAAAGAAGTTCACGAAGTGTGGGGAGCATTCATTGACAAAAATGAAGCAATCAAAAGGATTGTTGAACGAGATGGAAAAAGTCCAGAGGAAGCTGAAGCAAGGTTAAGCAATCAAATGAGCAACAAGCAGCTAATTTCAAATTGCAATTGTGTATTTTATTCGTATTGGGAAGTGTCTGTGACACGAAAGCAAGTAGACAAAGCCTGGAATAGAATTAGAAAATTGACATAAAAGAAATCATTGAATTTTTATTCTGTTCACATTTTGAACGATGAACGTTTCTTTATTCATGTTTAGTTGGAATATAAGAGAAATGTTTTTCTTTTCTCATAAGTCATAATACAGAAAGTACTTATATTCTCGAGAACAAACAACAAACGTCGTTTAGGAGGTTTAGGACTTGACAGTGCCTTGCTTTCTTGTTCTTTATGTTATCAATCAAATGGTCTTTTGCCTAAGTAATTACCCTGTCTCAGCTCTAGCCTAAGGCCTGTCGGTATGATAGACGTTAATGAAAAGTAACTCAGAGTAGGTACGTCAAGTACGTTTATAATACAATAGAATCCCTGTACTACTTCCGATATAGCGAAGTTTTTGGTCAGCAGCCAAAGAATACGAAGAAAACTAAATAATAATAATTTCTTAATCCGGAAGTGTCAACTGACAGTCTTGCTGACAGTGACAACGACTCATCTCTCTGTATTGGGTGCTCACGAGCAGTGGCAGCAAAATCAGCATCTCAAATCTCAATCTTTCGCTCAATTTAGACACTTCTCCATACTGCATGTCATTGACAACGTTGACAACATTGAAATTAAAGCACAATTTACAGAGACTGCATAAAGTAGATTCAAGATGATGTCAGCAAGTTTTGACCTTCATATTTCGCATGTCAGTGATATAGTTCCGGATACCGTCGAACTGCTTGCCAATGATGGTAAAATAACTGCCAACCGAGCAGTTTTACGACTTGCATCCCCTGCTATGCATAAGCAACTTATGGAGAATCCAGAAATTACCATTTTTGACATGAAGAATCACAAGAAAACAACAATTGACTGTCTCTTACATGGAATTTACAATGGCAAAACAACATTCAACGATGAAGTTGAACAGGAAGAGGTTATGAGTCTTGTTAAGGAACTTGACATCACCATTACTCAAACCTTGACAACATCTATTCAAACGGAATTGACAGGTGAGGCAACAAAAGTGCCCGAAGAACCCGAAGAACAATCCAAAAATGTGGACCCTGAATTGACGCAATTGAAAGATGGAAAGGTCAGTTGTGACGTCTGTTTCAAAACTTTCACATTAATGGGAAATGCTAAGGCGCATTACGAACAAATTCATTTAGCAAAAGACAAAAATGTAGATTGTCGATTTCAAGGATGTTTGAAGAAATTTACTTGCTTGACCTACATGAAGAGACACATGCTCCAACGTCATGGTATTTCGGCTAAGCAAATTCCATCAACTACCAAAACCAAATCGTCCAAATCGTCAGCCAGAACCAGTAATACCAGATTGACCAAGAAAGCTATCAAGACAGAACAACCTGAGGCAGTCATCGAGGAAAAGCAAGAGTCAATTGAAGACTAATCCAACTGATCCCAAAAATATTAGTCTATGTAAAATTACAATGTTGACAAGAATCCCAAAAAGAATATATATCTATGCTAGAATTTTGTTTAAAAACTGTAATGTCATATGGCTCGCTGTAAGTAACAGTAATATCATGGTCAGCAGCAATTGCTTCGCTAAATAGGGATTCTCCGCTAAATCTACCCTCGTTATATCGGGATTCTACTGCACTCGCAATTAGACAATTTAGATTCTTTATTGATTAACATTACTAATACAAACAATATCATCTAGATTATTATCACCACGTTCAGAAAAATTGACGGACTCTACTTCTATAGAGGAACCGGAACGGCCATGATGTACTATGGTAGGTACATAAAGATGGTTAATATGACTATTGCTTCGGGCGGATTCAACCACATCGGGCTGCTGCTTTAAAGGAATCAATTCACTGACCGCGCAATCTGAAAAGAAAAGTATGAAAATGTTTTAAAATGAGACTTTTTCAGTGGTTTCCAAATGCTGTGAAATGATTTAATTGAGTTGTTCAAAAGTACCGCGCGTGCCTCATTCAAACCTCATCAAGTCATCAATTGACTCAATTAAGAGACGGTTGCTGACAATTTCAACCGCACACTCAATTGAATGGAAAATGTCGTCGTCATCACTTTCATTATATCGACCGTTAAATTCTTCAATCATTATTACCGTTGACAGACTTGCTTCGAAGACGGTTGTTGTCAGCAGCCATGACCGATTGGCGTCTTTTCAGGGAATTGGTCCGTTCGATGTCTCGTTGCATTCGCCATCTTTCAAAGTATTTTTGAAGAACGGAGCGAACCTGAAAAGGAGAGTCTCAAAGTTAGTTGCTAAGTAAAGAAGGAGCTTTGTAACTCTAAGTTAATTTTGTAGGAAGTTTACTCTGATCCGACCACAGAATGGTAGTGTTTGAAAATTAATGAAAATAGTCTCATAGTGTCCAAAGTTATAAGATTGTACAAAGGAACGCTTTGGAAATTCGAATGGAGACAAAATTGGAAAGCAGAATCAAATTATTAATTCATTTTATTTCTTACCTCTCCGTTGAGAAAGCAATAAAAAAGGGCTGCGAAAAAGCCTTGAAAGGAGACAAGAAAAGTGGTGACCACACTCCAGAGGGCAAAGTAAATGATGTTTTGGCTGTCGGGGGTGGCCACCATCTGAAGGCTGTTGGTGATGCCCAATAAAGGTTGAAGGACAATAGCGGCCCTCACGGCTTTCCTAAAGTTGAATGGAAGTTGACCAACATTATAATTGCAAGGCAACCGAGGCGCGAAGCGCCGAGGGAGCAACAACTTTTTACGACCAACAAAAAAAAAATCCACTTTGTTTCCTCGGCCCTTCGCGCCCCGATTGTGCTCAAATATCCTTACCTGACTTTCTTGGTTTCGCTAGAGCTGTTGTTTCGCAACTTGGTTAAAAGGACCCGTAGAATATTTAGTAAGAACAACAAGTTGACCTAAAAAGGAAAAAAAAAGTTCTCTAATGAGGTAATCTCTGGAGCTTTGAGAGTGACAAGAGGAAAATGATGAAAAATGACGAGGCCGGATTACCACACTTCTCTAATCAAGACAGATCAAAGGGATGTAACTCGCTCCGCTATTCGCAACATTTTTACCGTAGATTTAACTCCGAAGCGTGAATGGCGTGAATAAAATGAGCTTTGAGGGGCGTTAATTAGGAAGTGTGCGTTAATTAGGATATAGGAAATAAAATATGTTATATTGTGCAAGTGCGTTAATTAGGAGTCGGCGTTAATTAGGAGAGGGGAGTTAATTAGGAGAGAGGCGTTAGCTAGGAAATACATATACGGTAAATGCAGTAAATGATACTTTTTGAGGGTTTTTGAAAGATGAATGACCGCAAAAGGTCTGTCTTGTCGAGAAAAGTCTACGAAAGTCTTATGAAGGGACAAATTACCGCAATTAAGGCCAAACGAGGCCCTTCCACGATCCAGTAGTAAGACGTGTGGTTGTAGCCAAACCAACAATGTGAACCAAAGTGTAGTCCTGTCACGATGGCCCATGTCATCGTCATTAACACTGGAAGCCCCCATCCAATGATGTAATAGAGGCTAGAAGCAAAAAACAAAACTACAATGCGGGCGAAGCGAGCTTGAGCTATGAGCTTTCTTTTATAATTAATGTACCTCACATGCTAAAAAGTCCGATTAGAAGTCTTACATTTACATTCTTACACGAATGGATTATTTTACCTGCTTCACAAAACAATACGTAGTACGGCATAAGTAATATGATTATTATAATTACGGCATACTAATATGATTATCATAATAAAGTTGGGATTGTCTTTGCTTTCATATGCTTCTTCAAACTTATGTATTCAAGGCGTGGTACAGCGTTTGAAAGTCACTAAAAATGTATCATTTTAATTGAATTCTACATGTTAGATGTCACTACGTAATGCTACATTTTAGAGAATATTTTATTACTGATGATTTGATTACAGTATATGCCTAATTGATCAGATCTTGATTAGATCTTCTTGTACTACATATCATAATTGAATACGAAATGACGTAAGACTACGAAATACATTTTTGGTATATACCTTCTAGTCCCATCATTAGTTGGAAATACATCGATGGTCAGTACATTATGCAGATGAAGTCCTTCAATAAAAAACCAATGGAACATGGCCGTCCGCGCGTATTCCAGCAGCACGTAGAAGCTCTCACAAAGGTAGGGCTAATTTGATCATCCAAAGCAATTTTTGAATCATTAATCAAGAACAGTTTTCAGGTCTAGACTACTTTACCGTGTTATCGATGCCTCTGGAGTCTTCAGTCAAGTCTTCTTGTCTCGAAACGTATTGGTCGGTGTATAAAATAAGTCGGATGACCACTTGAATCAACATGGCCAAGTACAATTGCCGATGGATGGATTTTTCGCGGGTATGTAAACTCCTACAAAATGTATTCAAAATGTATTCGATTTATTGACGAATACAGCGTAGCGAGTTTCGAAGAATTGTGACGTTTTTAGACGTCATGCCTAATTTGACCCCAAAAGCCTCAATGACTGTCAAAATAGTTTTTTTTCCTTACGTACCTAAATGCTGATAAAATACAGAGTGATGCGAGAATGGATACAAATGAAACACTGTATCCGACCATTTCGAAAATACGAGTATGATATGCCACAGTATAGAAATAACCTGAAAAGTTGAAAAAATATTTGAAGAAACAAGACTGATGATATTTGTGTGTTTTCAAAACGCATACTTGAACTGTTTTTCCCGTAGTATCCGTCAATAACTTTAGCGACATCTGCCGTAAAACAGCCCGTAAAATTGGTCCAAGAGGGGTCGGGAGCTTCAAGACCGTCCTCGCTGATCCAAAAGCCATCGGTTGAACATTTTCGCGTGGCCAAATCTGCAACACGAGGAAAATCGATGATCGAAAGTGATAGGATATTTCTTGACCTGCGCGAGAAGCGCGAGTGCGAACGAGCAATTGGCAATAAATCATAGGATTTGGTGACAGATTGCAAACTGGGGACAGATATAAAGAATCGACAAGTAGCCTCTTGAGTTTCATTTCATCGAAGGACGGCATCAAGCAAAAAGGTTCGTTTATATTACAATTACGAGACTCTCTTTTCAAGTTGACATTTGTGACTGTAATCAAAAGACAAATGGGAACTGCTTTGTTAAGTCTTTTTTATTTAGTTTTTCTTGGCTTTTACAGCAATGAATCCTTTACTGCTTATATCCCTGGGATTGGCTTTACTGGCTATTGGACGTGGAGATACAGAGAAGGAAGCAAATGGTTCTGGACCAACGTGAGTAAAATACACATTTTTATCATACCACCCAAAATACTTTTACATTTCGCTTTGCACACTGAAATACTTCGCATTTCTTTTTGTTAACTGTATGTTGTAAATTACATTCATTCAGAAGTGCACCGAAAACAAGATGGAAAGTTGCACTGCCACACTGTCTCAAATTTTTCCAAAATGTCTCATTTCAATTCCAAATTAAATATTGTCCAACAAAATTGTGTAAAAATGCAATGTTGATTTTTGGCGGCAAATATTTTGATATAAACGTAGCTCGCTTTGTTCGCAAGCATAGCAGTGTTGCAAAAAAGTTTCTAAGTATCAGGAAAATCTGGGACTTGTTTGAAAAATCTGGAGTTTTTATTTTCAAGCGAAAAAGTTTCTAAGTATCAGGAAAATCTGGGACTTGTTTGAAAAATCTGGAGTTTTTACTTTCAAGCGAAAAAGTTTCTAAGTATCAGGAAAATCTGGGACTTGTTTGAAAATTCTGAAGTTTTTCTCTCTACAAAAGTTTCTAAGTATGGAAAAAAAAATCTTGGACTTGTTTGAAAATTCTGAAGTGTTTCTCTTTACAAAAGTTTTTAAGTATGAAAAATGATTTTTGGGCTTGTTTGAAAATTCTGAAGTGTGTTTCTCTTTACAAAAGTTTCTAAGTATGAAAAATAAATTCTTGGACTTGTTTGAAAAATCTGAAGTTTTTCTCTGCAAGCGAGAAAGTTTCTAAGTGTCAAAAAATCTGGGACTTGTTTGAAAATTCAGGCATGAATTGGTTGATTTAGTTGGCAATTTTCAAAGTTTTCTGGGACAATTTGGGCAGGGCCTCCGGCTACCCGTGAGGGTCAATTGGAATTTATCATTGTCTGCAAACTGCAAAATTATGGGGTTAACTACTTTTAATGTCAACTTACCAAAGATGTGGAAATTCTTCAAAGATGATACTTGTCCTTAGATGAAACGCTCCTGCGGCCCGAATTGCCTGAATTGGTTGTAGTAGCACTAGTTCACTTGTAATCACTATTTTATATAAGGGCAGGTCCACCTTGACTGTGAAGAATTACTTACAAAAAATTATTTTTTCAAAATATTTCTAAGTGTCAAAAATTCTGGGACTTAACCTAATTTACTTCAAAGTTTCCTATCTCTGTAACACGGTCGCCATATAGTTTAGAGTCCAAAACTGACTTAAAGTAAGTACAGATCCAGACTGTTGAGGATTTGCAAGTCAAGAAACGATGAAAAGTAAAAGTCAAGCATACTTAGTTTTAGAAAAATGCGTTTATTACTAAAGTTAGAAAAGTAAAATGAGTGGAAACCGAAGTACTCGGAGTAAAACCACCCAAGTTGCAATTTACTAGATGACCTCACAGTCAGGCTTCTTCCCCCGGAATGCCCCAGATTCGCGTGATCGGCCCATATTTATAGACTTGGCCAGCGTGCCGGTTCTGGGTCGCATTGACCAATCACAGGTGCGCATTCCTTACAGGCTCCTCCTCCTTGCTGGCCAACCTGCAGGTCATGCGAGCAGCCTGTCCTGAGCTAGCAGGTGACATATGCGAGCAGCCTGTCCAGAGCCAGCAGGTGACATCTGGCAAGCGCGAGCTGTCAGCGCTATTGATGATTAATGGGTCGCGCCTATTCAAGTCCTAATCCCCCAATGTCATTAGTAAAATGAGTGGTGAAATTGCATAAAACTCCACATACATCGTGTACGATAGTCTATATCCTTGCTGGATATCCTCAAGGCTGAAGGCAGAGATTTTCTAAATCGAGGCCGCTTTAATGGATATCCAAAGTAGTTGTTTGGTGATGAAAGGGGATCAGAATTGAGTCCGGCAATGTCAATCCATGGTTTAACAATAAGTATTACTTATTAAGTAAATTAGGGAGGGAAGTTTATGGGAAAAATTAACAATAATTTACAATGGGAGGGTAAAACGGGGATACACTGAATATCAATGCACATTGTAAGAATTTCTAATTATCTACCTGTATTTACTACATGTCTAACATGTTTTAGTTTTCTAGTTTAAATATTTTGTTCAAGAGTTGCTTTTCATTCAAAATTCAAAATAATCTAGAGAGTTATTTTTTTTTTTTTTTTAATTCAAGTTCAATAGCAGTAACAATTTTTTAGTTCAATTTTTACCGCTAGGTGGCATGAAGAATTTGTCAACTAATATAAAGCTTACAAAATTGATCAAAGATGGCGCTGTGATCGCCAGTGAAAGATAAGACAAAATGATTATACCTTAAGGAAATATATGTTCAGGACAGTTAGTACATTTCTTACACAAAAGCAGAAAAATTATCTTAAAAGTTGGTAATGAAAAAGGTAGGATAATTGAAAAATGGCCATTTTTTAGGAAAGAAAAAAATGTTACCATGGTAACACTTGTGTAACACTAAATTGTTTAAATAAAATCATTTTCTTTAGTTTTTGTAATGGATCAAAAACACCAGCGCCCTCTGCAGTTAGACTGATAAGTTGGGCTAAAATCAGCTGATAATTGGCAATGGAGGATCGATTTGCCTCAATTACAATCAATGAAAAAAATTAGGGGGGTCTACTTTAGAAATTAGGGGGGTCTTTACCAGAATTCAGTCCTATGATTTTTGTTGTTGCCTTGTAGTGGAAAAAAATTTGCAATCTATTTTACTGTTACATAGTTATTCAATTTTCATGACCTTAAATTGACTAGCTCAATAACCACATTTCTGGCCTGGCTAGGTGAGAGTGTGCGCGAGTCATTGATGCAAAATTGACGTAAAATTGAAAACGACCCCCCTTACTATTAACGCCATCTATTGAGAAGAAAAATCAACTTTTCAAACGTTACTGCTATAGAGGGGCTTTACCTGTGATTGATCTATCTTCTATCCGCTTTACACTTATTCAGGAGATGACAAAAAACGGAAGTCTAATAATAGCCTTCGTGTTCCACTGCAAATTCGACAACTGTTCTCTTTAGTGTCATCACACGTACGTACAAACATTAGTAGCAAGGCATGCATAAAAAAGGTGTTGAAGTCCACAGCTGTTCTCTTATGAATGGGACTTTTAGGATTTACAGTTAGCTACATCTAGGCAGATGACCTTGTGAAAGCAAAGACGAAAAGCTATAAGGGAAGATCAACTTTAGTTAGATCTCAGCTACATCCCCTTTTGCGCAAGTAGTCCTCTGACCAAATTAATAATATTTCACTTTAAACAAGACTAAAAAGGCTTTTAGTCTAAGAACGCGATATGTATTCTAACAAGACTTTGCGAGACTGAGTGCAAATCAAGGCTAAGTGCAAAGCAAGGCTGAGCGCAAAGCAAGACTGAGAGCAAAGCAAGACTCAGCGCAAAGCAAGACTCAGCAATTTTCCGTAATACTCACAGTACTCAGTAGTGATTACATGACTCAGCTAATGCTGTTGCTCAGTTTGGCTAAAGCTCTGCTCAGCTTTCTATACGCTGCTGCTCAGCTCTGCTAACGCTGCTGCTCAGCTCTGCTAACGTTGCTGCTCAGCAATACGCGGCAATACTGAGCAAAGCTGAGAGCAGCGAAAATCACAAGCTTACAGGAGCCACTTCTAGGAACGCGAAAGCAAAGCTAATCGCGTTCAAAAATTGCCGCCAAAGTTTTTCACTTTGGCCAAATTTGGGGCATTTTTCCCCATTTTCTTCAGCTCTTATAAAGAAGTAGAGTAGTCGTCTAGCTATGATTGTTTATTATCATAAATGTTTAACATATGAAGCAAATAACTTGACATTTCGCCTCTAGTTTTTCCCCCTCGTATATTTTAGGACTCTTCTTCGCGTCAGACGCGGACTTTACTACCCTTATTACGGCCAATTCAAAAATTCTCAACGTCAAGAAATAACGAGGAATTTGGGCTACAAGCAACTGATGGAACTTTTATCCGATGCCAATGAGTACTTGGACAACAGAAGACCCGGAGGAGTCACTTGTATGCCGCTTGGACATTGCTCATGCATTTATGGTACAGAAGCCGAGCATTTTCAGTATTACGGATTTGTCGGTCCCACAGAATCAAATTGTTTGACCCAAGATGGACTTGTCCTTTGCATTGACGCTGCCAATCCTTGTGTAGGTCCACCTAACCCACCTGAACCCGAACCTGTCCAACCTGATCATGTTCATCCTGTTCAACCTATCCAAACTGTCCAACCTGTCCAACCTGTCCAACCTGTCCAACCATTCCAACCAGACAAGCCTGTTCAACCTGTTCATGTGCATCCTGTTCAACCAGACAAACCAAACGAACCTGACACATGGACTTGGTCACCCTGGACAACAGAACCTACCACTCCGAAACCTTCATATGGTAATGGAGTGAACATCATCGGTCCCAGCCCCACTTACAACAATTATGCCGTCGTTCAAGGCCCTCAAGTGCATTACACGCAAAACGAGCACGGTCAGACCGTCTTCAAGAAAATTGTCCCCGGAAAAGTTCACTGGAGCCAATGGAAACCCTCGCAGAACCATTACTATTCTGTCAACAACAAAATTGCCCATTGAAAAGAAATGAAAAGAAGTTTTTTTTTGTTCTTGTACCCAACATAAAAATAAAGTGTCATTCAGCAGTTTTGTTTGTCTTAGGAACCATTTTGAGTACATGGGAAAATGGAAATGCATGGGGGAATTTTTCTCCCACTTTGCTCGCGCTCACAGAGTTTAGAATAGTACAACTGAATTTGAATAATCTGTGCGTATTAACGAAATGTGTTTGCTAAAAAGGTTTTTGAACAACACAGATGCTTTTAAGGTATTAAACTTACGTCCTCGGAGGATGCCTTTCACATTTTCGGGACAGAGTTGTGAAGCCACTTGGTCGGCAGGAGTTAATGGCCAACATAGAAACCCATCCCATGTAGCATTGCAAAATCCTATAAGGTCAAAAAAAAAAAATGGAATTTAGATGAAGAAGATCTAAATGTCAAAATGTCTGGAGGGGTAAAATATTTCATTTGCACTTTCGTACTGTAGCATATGTTATACAGGGTGGACAAGCAAGTTTTGAACGAAATAGAGAAACTGTTAGTTTTGGACCGCTTTGGACCGGAACATAGTGCGCACCCTGTATGTATTAGAAAGCAATTTACCTGTCCAACTTGAATTTTTTTGATGATAACTCAGACATTCTAAGCCATCCGCAAATTCCCAACCTTTCTTATCTTCTGACATTTTTTTAACTGAAAAATTAGAAAACAGTGTTAAAAATGTAAATTGGCTGGCAAAATAATTGGCTTGCTCACTTTTTTAAAAAAAATTGAGGTATTTCGTATCGTGATGTAAAAGGTGTGGTTGGCGAGAAGCAACTAAGCAAATGCGGAACTATCCTCGGCTCTCTGAACTTGAAAGAAGAGGCATCAAGTTCAGCGCGCGCTTTTACTGCTTCTCTTCTTCTTCTCTTCTTTGGCTTTACTTACAGGAAAAAGCTCTCTGCCACGATCTTGTGCACACTCTAGAGACATACAAATGTTAGCAACTGGACGACAAAAGAGGAATTGATAAACAATGAAAGCTTTTGGATATCATCATCTACATTCTGTCATGTCATGGGCTATTACTCTCCATATGTATCCATGGCTCAAATCCATCTGCTCTAGACGACAGAAATACAACTGGTCTTCTGACAACTAAATAAAACTGAGGCGAGGGTTAAAGAATGTATTTTTACTTTTCTTGGCTTTTTATGGAATGTACAAAATGCTCCTTGTGTCCTTTCATCTCAGTTCTTCTATTGAACAACTTTCTTTCCTAGAACTTCTTCTCAATAAATCAATTCTACGTTATAGAAGCTATTCTAAAGAACCTGATTTGGGCCAATGAATGTTATAAAACTATACTAGTAAAAGTGAATGAAGGGATTCTAAAAAGACTTTCTGTGTTTGACATCTAAAGGTTGATGCACCACATTGCATTGTACATAGGTACTACATGCAAGAGGATTGAGCAAGTAATCC
Organism: Oithona nana; assembly: GCA_900157175.1. Taxonomy (NCBI): domain Eukaryota; kingdom Metazoa; phylum Arthropoda; class Copepoda; order Cyclopoida; family Oithonidae; genus Oithona; species Oithona nana. Next base: position 390,111 of record LT727947.1, read on the forward strand.
ATCATTAAGGTTTGGTTGGAGAGTGCCATTAGATCATTTGGATTATGCTGGAGAGGTTCATGTCCTTTCTCCATTTCCTCAAAGGCAAAAACAAGGAAAAATAAAGAAAATCAGTTTCTTTGCATGAAGTACATACAGCAATACGAAAACCTGAAAGGAAAGGAGTCCTTTCTGACAGTAAGCAGGCCTACTTTGACTACTTTTCAATTTCATTTTGATCCTCTCATCTTTCAATTCAAATTGCACCAGCAGCAGCAGAGTACTTCTGCAATTCAATAGGAGCGCAAATATTCCCTGCTGCCCGTTCAAGCTTACATACCTACACGCAATGCACAAAGATTTCCCCTTCAAATCCAATTTACTCTTAAAATGGACCTTGAAATTCAGAGGTTTAGCGGCCATCATCTGCTTTTCGAGCGGCTCTCACGTTCCCGCTCCCACTTAAACCCTTATTTTGAGAGCGGTAAATTTTGTTTCAATACCACCGATTCGCAGCTCCAGCAAAAACATCGATAGAAAAATTGCTACAGATTTTTCGAGAGCGCAAAAAAAAACGGCGCTCCTAATTCTGAGTGACAGGGCGAGCGAATTTGGCGCTCTTAATTTTTGGCCATAGCACGAGCGCGAGCAGCGCTCCTATAGATATAGTAGGGAGCGCGCAATAGTCTGGTTTTGACCGGCGCTCTTACTCCCGCTCGTGCTTCTGATCGACAATTTGCGCTCAAAAGGAGCGGCGCTCCCTAATACTCTGGAGCATTTACCTACTTTATACTACATGTCAACATGTAGTCAGTTGACCTATTACGAAATTGATATTGTCTTCGGACTCTCTGATACCTCGTAAATGATAAGGAGTCACAAAAGAAATGACTCCTAAACTACTCGTGGCACATTTATTGGGCCTTTTGGGCTTAGCTCTGACTGTCCAAGCCTCCCAATATTGGAGGCCTAAACTTTTGGGCTCGTTTTATTTGAAAGACGCGGCTTTCGTCGAGGCTTTTGAAAATCCCCAAGCTGACGAGGAAGGTGACTTGGACAAGTTCACTCTCTATTTCACGACCTTCAACTTTGGTGAGCGAGACTCAAGAGGCTGTTCTGCTGCATACCATAGCACACACTGTGCTACAGTCAGCCCTTTTGATCACATTTTCTCCCATTCTTTTGATCTTCGGAGCAAACAATGACGAGTAACTTTCATGCATCGAATTTCGCAGTCTCGATCCCCCTTTGGCCCAAAAAGAAAACTTTTTAACTTTTTCTTATCAAACGTCCAAGAAAGCTTATTAAAAAGGTTACATCGATGTCTTGTGTTAACAGGCAACGCGTTTCCGCTGCTCGGAAACGCGCTGCCTGTTTACACAACATCGAAGCCAATTAGAATAGAAATCACGACTGAATTTTTTGCCTTTTTTTGAAGCGGCATTATTCATCCACGATCCAGTCTATCGACTCCAATCACCAGGGAAATTATTGGACTCCGTCGAGACATGGGACGGAATTTTGGAAAAATTAGGAGGAGCCAATACGGCCTTTTGGCCCAACCAACCCGTGGAAATTCCGCAAAATGTACTCAAATTCTTCTAGCATCCCACTTAGAGTGAATTCATCTACTCCTAGAAATTCCACTGGAAACTTGCGTTCCATAAATTCTTTGGAATTCAGCTTTACACTAACTGAATTCATGGAAAATTTGCCTTATTCATCTACACTGTTGTGGAATCCTGTTTTCCATAGAATTTGTGGAAAACTATTTTCCACTGTATCGCAAATGAATTGATGGAAAGCTCTTTGAAATTCGGTTTTCCACATAATTCGTGGAAAAAAATATTCCAGTGGAATTTGGTCTTCCATTAGTAGATGAATTCACTCCTAGTCCAAGTCCATTACATTCTTCCTTCGTAACTTTTTTCAGGTCAGTGGCTTTCGAGGTATTGTTCAAACGTCTGGATTTTTAGTGCCGGGCAAAACCGAGGGTCAGTTGGAAGTGTACAACGAGGAGACCTTGACAGGACCTTGGAACTTGGCCAGTCAAGACCAAACGGGATGGTCCTACCATACTTTGCTATGGCACGACATGGATAATGACAATCTTTTGGATGTGTTCACGGCGAGATTTCACGTCAATGTTTTTGGCCAAACCAAGTCTCAGTTGGTATGGATGAAAAATCCCGGGAATTTGGGGGCGGACGGCGAGAACTGGGAGGGGTGGCAGCAATTTGTCTTGATTGACAATGGTCCGGATGTGGTCATTTCTTTGCATACTTTCCAATACGAAAACAAAGTGTATTCGGGTTTGATAACAGGTATCTAATACCATAAATTACCTAATTAACGCACAATTCTAATTAACGCCCCCCTAAGAGATCAAATTTTTTTTGAGGGGGCATTCATTCCTGCAAACATTTTAGAATGGGCGTTAATCAAAATTGGGCGTTAATTAGAATGGGGGCGTTAAATAGGTAGTTTACGGTATTCTGAATTGTGCGTAGAAGAAGTTTTTTCTTCTCTTTTTTGCCACCTTTAATCCTCTTAGAGAGAGTGTGTTGTCTTGATACTAGAGTAACTTTAGTAGCCAAAAGTAATATGAAAAGTTTTGTGTATGGTTTGGGGGTTTTCTACTTAGGTTTTTGTTATTTTATTAATCCTTTTTCTAAGGGGAGTTGTGGACAGAAAGAATTATGTTGTACTACGTAGAAGACATCCCGGGGGCCTGGAGTGACCCCACCAACATCCAAAGTGTCCTCATTGATGACCAGTGCGGCCAGGCTTTTGAAGCCAACGGATATGACTTGAATACAGATGGTAATACAGACTATGCATTAGAATGATACATGTTCTAACATCAAAGATGCCTTTCTTTCTTTCCTTGTTCAGGAAAGGTAGAAATTGTGGCAACCTGCACCAAAGGCGGCGTGGGAAGTCTGTATACTTATTTGATGCCGGAGGACTTTCGTCAAGGTTCCAAATGGGAAAGAAGAACTCTGGCGGCAGACTTCAAACCTTCCTCGATCCTCAATCCCAATAGTATGACTCCGGGGAAATTCAAAATCTTCTATCCAAGTCTGTAAGTCTTTTTATTTGGTTAGAACAAATATCGAATTTTTAGGGGTTTTTTTATAATCAATGATTTATAGGGTTTTCTTGCACTTTTGCAAGCTTTTATGACAGATTGAAAAATGTATTTTTCACAACTTCCTGTATTTTTACTATTGCTACAGAGAATACGGATCGCAAACAACTGAAGATGGACGTCTGGTTAAACCTTGGATTAGTTTGTCTGGCGATGACGACGGTAAACATTACCTTTTGTATCCAGAAAGTGAGGACATAAACGATTGGAACTATACCTTGGACATGATCATCGATACAGGTAATTGTCAATTGTCATGTCTAAAGCCATGGTAATTGTATTACTGTAGATTACACATTTAACGCCCCTTTCCTAATTAACGCCCATACTAAAATACTTTGTAAGAATTGACGCCCATTTATGTACTACATCCTAACAATTAGCGCCCACCTCAGAGCCCCGGGCGTTAAATAGGTAATCTACGGTATATTGGGTATCGGTATATGTATTGTTGTAAGAAGCAAACGCAAAAACAGAAATGTATTTGATAGGTGGAGATACATCTGGTACAATGGCACTGGCCGATCTTGACGGAGATGGTTTTATGGAACTCATTTCGGCCGGATATTCCGCCAATACGGTCTACGTTCATACATTTAAGCAATGATAATACATAATAGTAAGCTATGGTGTTTCACGAAAACAATCGGTATTTTGAGTGTAAGTCAGTCGGAATCCATTTTCCACGCCCGCTTGGACTAAAGTCAATGCTTCTTGAGGCGTTTCGGCCGCGCCGGTGATTCCCGGATTTTTGATGGTATTGTCGGTACGTACGTTAATCACCGTCGGACCAGGATACGAAGCTAAAACATCATCATTACACAGTGTATAAAAATCACGCAAATTGTCTCATCACTCAGAATTTCCAATGTTTTACGCCAATAATACAGAATCTAATCTAAGATTTTGGCGCGAAAATTCAAATGTCTGCGCTGTGGTAAGGTGAGACTTTTTGTGCCATTTTCAAACACTGTGTAGCTTAGAAGATACTTACTAAAAATGCCAGGAAAGACTTGATTGACTCCATCGAAGATACCACAAAAATAAGCCGATTCCACCGGATACCGACCTACAAAAGTTGAAGCACCCAAAACAGCCAAATAGTCGGAAGAAATATTAGGGTTGACAACTCCAGTAAAATCATAACAGAATCGACCAAAAGGTTCTGCATTGCTGTTCCCATTGGTATTCATCTTGAAAACGCCATCAGTAGGAGTAATTTGGCCCAAATTAATCCCACAAAATCCTGGTTGTCTTTTGATGCAAATGGCATAATCCAAATTGGCGGGGTAGGGATTTCCTTCCATAGCAAAATTGAAAGATTCTATAAGAATAGAACATTGGTTGTTGAAAAAGTTACACTAAAACTAGGTGGCGCTGTATTGATTTGGGGCAATATGTCAACTTTTGGGCCATTTAGGGCATCGGGTGGGCAAATGTGGGCAATGTTCAGTGTTCACTATTTAAATTGTTCAATTTTTTGCTGGAAAACTTTTTAGCGCACCAAAAAGGTGTCAAAACAATGAAATATTTTAATAAAAGGTAGGGATTCACCTATAGTATCAGTAGGTTGGGTAAAATATTGCAAACATCCTGGAGGAGCTTGTAAAGGGTGACCTGAAGTACAATCGATTTGTCTGACTTGAATATTCCAGGTGTAGTTGGCAACCAAGCCATAGTCTTGCACGTCATTGATAGGTTGCGGGTTGGCATATCCGCCTCCCACCATGGCAAACAACCTCACCAAGTCGTTACCCGAGGTTGCATTAACGGGTATGTAAACTGACATATGAAAAACATGTTTTTTGCATTTTTTAACGAATAATAGACATAGAGAGTACGAAGGAAAATTGCATTTCGTGTACAATGTTTGAAAGTTACCCAAAAATGTCTCATTAGTATTTTCGTGAGCGCACGCTTTGTCGAGTGCACGCTTTACTGAGCGCACGCTTTCTACTTACTAAAAATGCCAGGAAAACGCTTCGCTCGCAAGAATGTAAAATGAGACTTTTTGAGTGATTTTCAAACATTGTTATAAGCATGCTAATTAAGATGCTTAGTTTCTAATTTGGCCCATTTGGGTGAATAGAAATCCTCTTGGGTTTTAGAGTAGGAGGACTGTTTTGCATGCAAATTTCTCCTTTTGTGTTGATATCAACGTAGTTTCTCTGCTCTGTTGCAAAATCAATGCAGAATAACTTACTGTGCTGTCCTTTCATGTCTCCACAAAGGAGGTTTCCTCCAGACAATCCCAAATTTTGAGTTCTTGAGGAAAAAATGGCCATTCGATCATGAAGACAATGGCCAAATGGACTCGTTAACAACGAAGGACCTGAAAGATGGAAATCCGCAAAATCCAAGCGTAATTGGCACACATCGGGATCCGAAACCTAACAAACAAAAAATAAATGCATTTTTATCCCCCTAATCATGTGTCCCAGAGTCTTTTTAATTTAAGTAACTTACTCTGATAGTGAAACTACTATAATTGGGCATCCAATCAGTTTTTGGATAACTAGGATTGGAAAAATACGAGATGGGAGCATCAAATGTTTCCGCATTGTCTTTGGCTCTGACTGAGGAAAAATCAAAAAGTTTCAACAATAGCAAATGGTACAGGGTGTCCAAGCAATTTTTGAATATGGTTTTCTAAAGCTCATAAAAGTTAGGTAAAGTTGGGTGACGCAATTCAACGCTCGCCTGTTTTGCGGTACCTTACTCAACTTCACCTAACTTTTATGAGCTATGGAATATTTGTGCCCTATTCAAAACTTGCTTGGACACCCTGTAGCTTTTAAAGTTTCGGAAGTATTCACTTACAGAGACAGCAAGTGCCAAAACCAGCCGCACATGAATTTCTCGACTCGCCTCCTCTTGTGGAGCACTCCTCGGATGTGTAACAAATTCCCGTCTCTGTATCGCTTACCTCACAAGGATCATTTTTGAACTGAATTATGTTGAAAAGCGAAACTGTCGAGAGAAAAGAAGAGCAAAAAATACACTTTCTGCATTAAAATTCATGTCAAGCACAGTGTATGAAAATCACTAAAATAGGTCTCATTTTCAAACTAGAGCACAAATAATGTATGAAATGGTGATACTCACTACAGGATTCGGCGAATTTGAATTTTCTCGTACTTTTTCTTTTCTGTTCTAGCCCGATTAAAGTGCGGGAAAATTCAAATTGAAATTCCCAAAATGTCAAAAAATGCGGGAAATTCAAATTCCCAAAATGTCAAAAAAAATGCAGGAAAATTCAAAATCCAAAATCCTGTAGTGAGTATCACCATTTCATACATTCTTTGTGCTTTAGAAATATTATTTGTCTGAATATTCTATTGATTTTTGGCACGAAAATTCAAATGTTAAAAAATTATCATTTTTGGAGTTATTTTCAAACACTGTGTAAAACTCACATTTTCCTGTTCTGCTTTTTAGATCTTCACTAGAAGTGAAGGACACCAAAAAGAATAGTAAAATGTACTTCATTTTAGTCGAAAAGTAGAATGGTCACTGAATTTCCGTTTAAACTTTCACCAAGATAAAATGAGTCGGAATTCGGATGCGCGATGAAAGTTTTTGATAGCTAATGCAATCTTCACAAAATAAATATTTACTATTAGTCATTCAATCATTTCAGCTCAGTATAAGAGTGACAATTTCAAGTGGTTGAAAAATGATGTTGAAGCAGTTATCTCGGATTTTTCGCATTCCCACCATATCAGTCACGTGACATTTGACGTATTTTTTCTGCAATATTTCTCGTGGGTCCAAATTCAAGTTTTTTTGCTTCTCTCCTAGATATTGCAACCTCATCAAAACCTCAGATGAAGTCCAATTTTCTAGCGATAGAATATTAATGTTGGACGGTAGATGTCGTTCCAACTTCGTTTCTTCTTCTAAAAAGGTTCCTAAATGAGAAAGACAAAGAAATTTTAACTTTCTGTCTTCATGAAAAACTTTTTGGGAATAATATCCTTCGTTTTGGGTCTGTTTGTACTCCCAATACCTGAATTTGGTGACGTAAGCAAGCGTATCAATGGTTGAAATGTATTCAGAGCTTCCTTTCGCCTCCATAATTTTCCATTGGAAATCGTGCCAAAATGTAATTTGTGGACACCAGAAGCGGGCGAAGCATCAATCAAAGCCTCATCTAAGCCCATTTTATCGTCATACTTGGTTTTTCGATGAAGCAAAAGGCTGATCTGCAAAAAGAAACAAGATTGAAAGTTTTAATCAAGAAGCGCGAGACTTGACAAAGAGGACAAAATTAGACTATAATGGACAAATGGAAAAAATGGAACGAGTAAAAAAAATGATTTATAGAAGCGCGATGTGAGATGCTTGCACTTAAAAAATAGACAAGAAAGAATTTGTGTAACTTTGAAACTTTGCAGACTGAATGGAGTTCATTTGAATACGTAGTATGTCAATAGATAAGTCCAGAAAAAGTCAACGGAAATGAAAGAAGAAAAGGTCCCCGAACCCATTCACCCCGTTTGAAAATCGCTAAAAATGTCTTATTGAAGTTGGAATTTTTCAAGAAACCGTTACGACGAAAGAATTCCAATCAAATTCTCATCAAGTTCGGTCCTTTAGAATTAGCAAAATTAGGTCAACCTCATTAATACAGAATTTGACCGGCGCGCCCGGTTGTCCATTTCGATGCGAAGCTTAGTGCTCAGTAAGCTGAACTAAACCGGCAGGTGGCGGAACTGTCTGTAGGCGAGGCTGGTCTGGCGTAGCAGCCGATTTGGCGGAATTGGCATTAATAAATCAGGTCGATGACGTCACTACTAATCAGCTGATGACTACCCCCTATCAGAAGGCTGGTCTGGCGTATCAGCCGATTTGGCGGAATTGGCATTAATGAATCAGGTCGATGACGTCACTACTAATCAGCTGATGACTACCCCCTATCAGCAAAATTAGGTCAACCTCATTAATACAGAATTTGACCGGCGCGCCCCCCCGGTTGTCAATTTCGATATGAAGCTCGGTGTTCAATAATCAACCAACCATGGTACAAACAACAACCATTATTTTGGTTTTACTTTGTCTTTTAGGCCAAATTTTGGCTGCTCTGAACGGAACTCCGGAGGACCGGACCACTACTCATCAACGGGTGAAACGTTTTTTTGGGTTGGTCCCTGGTTATGGGCCTCCCCCTCGGCATCGGGCAAATACCAACTACGATGAATATGGATGCAACTTCGTTAAAAAGGCAAATTCGCCCTGGATTAACGATTGTCCAACCGGAACCTATTATTGGCGCCGGAGCTTTGGTTTTGGGGGGGATAGAGAGGAATGTCGTACATGTGATGGCCCCAAAATTCCCAAACATTGCCAATTTAGTACTATTGCCAAAGCTTCCGCAAGCCCCTACTACGCTGGTTGCGTACAGTATTACTATCAACCATATGAAAGATACTCTAACTAATTATTGTCAACGATATTTGGTTGAAATACACAAAAAACATTATTTGAAAAATCACTGCAGCGTTTGAAAATCTTTCAAAAATGTTTCATTTCGATTGTAATATTAATATGTAATAATATTTTCAAAATACTTTAAATAGTCACACCATTGAAAATGAGACCTTTTTGAGTTATTTTCAAACACTGTATATCTCGTCTCTGTTACTACCTGTCCCTCTTTTAGTGACGTTCCAGCCTGACTTCTGTCAGTTAAAATCGCCAATTCTCTTTGCTGCTGCTCTTTCCGCCCTCTTCTCTCTTGAATAAATATTGAAGTTGTAACCGGAAAGAAGTTGCTCTCCAATTTTTGTGCAGTTCTAAATTGCCGTTGGACATTTTGAAGGCCATTGGAGTCGGTGTAGAAAAAAGTCCCATTGTTCACCTCAAGGAAATCCCTCTGCTGGTAACTGATGAAGGCCTCTAGGCCTGCTAAACCTTCTGACAACCTTCAAAAGAAGAAGTTTTAGTCTAAGTTTATGGAAACACCTTAAAAAACTTCAAAATGACGCTATCGTACTTTATAGGTGGAACTTTCCATTGTACTTCTAAATGCGGTATTTCCTTACACTTTCTCGCCACGTAAGATAACCCACTTTGGTACAACACAAATAAATCTTGGCAAGTATTAGAGTCCATTTGTTTAACCTCCTTGACCTTAGTACTCCTAAATCCAGGCTTGATATGCATGACATAAGCTCCGGATGGATCCGAATAATCATCACTACTCTCATAAAATCCCATGGTAATCTCCAAATTGCCTAAAAATTCTTTGATAAAACTTTTCTTCGCCCCTGAAAAATGGAACACTTTAGCTCGCAACCTCGCTCACGCAACCTCGTCATTTTACTCTTAAAAGTGTGAATATCGGTTTTTTGATGATGTCTTTGAATAACGAATACTTTGTATCCCAGGGGAGGAATGTCAGTCGCCAGAAAGACAGTTTCAAAGTTGAAAGAACTTTTTTGCCAACTTGGGAACGGATAATCATGCTGATGATGCCAAGAATATGCTAAGGAGGCTGTTGCCAGCCTCGAGGTCGAATAGTTGGTTCCTTTTATACCAACAGCCTTTTCTGTGGTAAGACGAACCATTTGAGTGGTTGAATGCGATTGTGCGTTGTACAAAACCAAGGCTTGGCCTTCCTGTAGTTGACAATGGGACTCACGAGTGTTAAAGTCATGACAGAGTCGAGATCCGCCAAATGTGTCTCCTAAGGCCTCCGAGGCTTGCTTTAGACCCTCACTGTAAATTGAAGTTGGTAATGGTACGTTGGTGTACCATTCAAAGTGGTACTTATTACCTTAGTTGATCCGTATAGTCTGCCGCTACGTAATCCTTACAGGTACCAGTGATAGCGTCGTGATGTTGTACCACCGCCACAGCTTTTTTCAGCAACTCTTCTCGATGTGATCTCCTACAAAAATTACAAATACTGTAGAGTACCTAAATAACGCCCCAATCCTAATTAACGCACTGTCCAAAATATTTTGTTAGAATTTACGCACATTTATTTATTACATCCAAATTAACGCACAATTCCAAATTAACGCACTGTCCAAATTATTTTGTTGAAATTAACGCCTACTTATTTGATACATCCTAATTAACGTACAATTCCAAATTAACACCCAATTCTAATTAACGCACTGTCTAAAATGTTATGTAAGAATTAACGCCCATTTATATATTACATTATAATTAACGCAAAATTCCAAATTAACGCCCTTCTCAGAGTTCAAAATGTTTATTAACGCCCAGGGCGTTAAATAGGTAATCTTCGGTATTCACAATACTTACCCATAGAGGACGTTTACTTGTTTCACAACTTGCAAAATAGAATTGGCTCGCCGTGCCAAGAATTTGAGACCGGGACGCGAGGTATAGAATCCACTCCAGACTTTGTTTCCATCTAGAAAATAAAGTTTTGAAAAAGAAAGAAAAAAAGGCAATTTGGCCAAGAATATGCAGCAGAAAACTTTTACATACTTGAAACATAAGGCAAGAAATCTCCACTCCGTGAAGTCCACTGTTTATTCTTGATAGCTTCTAAATAGCAAGAAGGCGTAGAATACGTCAAATACACATCAGAATTTGTATTTTGCGAGTTGATTTTCTGGATTAGTTGATCGGCACGATTAAAACTCTTGTTGGCTTTCATGTATTGGAAATCACCACCCAAAAGTATGAATACATTTTTCAAGTGTGCATTTTTGACTAGTGGCATATTATGAATGTAATACAGAATGTCGGATACAGTAGGCATTTCGTAATGATTCCAATGTCCATCGTATTGGAAGGGTCCTTGAGAAGTGTACTGGTCAAAAGTGAGCGTCAACAAACTCGTATTTTTAGAGTCTTCCAATTGCCAATCAAATATCTGCGTTCCATTGGCGAATCTTGCCTTCTTTTCAGCAAAATGGTACCTTTGGAAAAATACAGCTTTGTATCCAATGGCGTGGAATATTTTAGCTTGCGTCAGGGAATGTCCGAAGGAATCCAATTGCCATCCAACTTCGGGTAAAGCTTCTTTTCCTGGACAACGAGAAAGAGCAAGAAAATTGGATTGAACCACAGTGAACTAAAGTTAGAATTTTTGTCGAAAAAGTATTTGAGTTGTATTGTGGCAAAATATTTTTACAGAATCGCAAAATTCTGCCCACTGCCTCCTTGACATGAATGAAAAAAATGTTGACATAAGCAACTTTGTTGAAGGAGCCAAATTATCAAAATATGTCTCTTACACACATCATAAGGCTAAAAATACTTCCGAGGCCATTTGAGGCAATGATTACATTACTTGAAATAAAATCAATAGTGTACCCAAAAGCGTAAATAAAAGTCATTTACTTGTGTATTACACACATTGGTTGAGAGATTTCGGTCTGAATGATTGAGTAATGTAAGTCTTGGACGTGGTATCCAACGGTACACGGAGGGCGGCGTTGTAATGCTCTGGAAATTGTTGACATAAGTAACTTTGTTGAAGGAGCCAGGTTCTCCTACACACGTCATTCATAAGGCTAAAAATGAGTGGAACCCTGTGAAAGCTTTCGAAAATTGTCGAATCAACATCTGTCACAAAAATTGCTTCTTTCTATTATGTGGAATGGTACTATGTAGATGCAAGTAGACTCTAAAGAGTACATTGTACAATTTCCAATTTCACGAAAAATACTTCCTTTTATAAGACCCTCGGAGACCGAGGCTATTTGAGGCCATAATTACATTACTTATGTAAGACTAATTGAAATCAAATCAACGGTCGGTGTGCCCAAAAGCTTACATTTACTTGTGTATTACATTACTTTTTTGTACTAGGCTAATTGAAATCTAATCAATCGTGTACCTTTGGATACCACGTCCGCCCAGGCTTGTATTGCTCAATTATTTAGACCGAAAATAAGACTTCGGTTCAGTGTGCTCAACAAGAGACATGCGTCCGTTTAGACTCCAATTCACATGTATCTTACTTACCAAAAGTATCCAGGATGAATTTCATGCCCAGCGAAAGATTGTCTAGAATGGCCGAGTAGTGCGTGACCGCTTCATCATTTTGAGTCATTCCTCCTCCAACAAATTCGAGTCTTCCTTCTCCCACCAATTGGCGAACTTTTTGCTGAATCGATGGATTCTGCTCACGCCACCACATTTCGAAAAAAGCCATCTCCGAGGCCACAAATCTAATGTTCAAAAAATGTACAAAATATCCTAGATTACCTTTTTAACGCCCCGGGCGTTAATAGAATTGTTGATATCTGATGGCGCGTTAACTAGAATTGAGCGTCAATTAGGAGAGGGGCGTTAATTTACCTTCGTTTTTTATCAGCCCATAGAGCTTCAATGACAGTATCGTAAATACTGCGGACACGATTACGATAATATTCGTCCACCGTTTGTATCCATCCCACATCATCATGTGAATGTGGAATCAAGTGAACATTAACTTTTGTTGGGCTCAAAGGTAAGCAAGATTTGATGGTGGCCAAAACGAAGGAGTTTTCCAATTGAAGAAGGAAAAAAAGCCTCAAGAGAAACTTGATACCCTTGATGCCTTCCATGACTTTACGATCCTGGCCTTGAAGTCTGGCTTCAGCCTTGACAGATTTGACAACAGCAACTGATGAAAAACTTTCAAAATACATGTCATACAATTGCTTCATCACAGTGGGCAACTTTCAAAAATCAAAGAATCAAAATATTTTCCGTAAAGAAATTGAATGTTTGAGTGATGGTTGTACTTCAAGATTTTTGATTGAATAGAGCAAAAAAGTACAGAATTTTTGCCCAGTTTATAAATAATACAACTATAAAATAAGACCACTGTGGGTGAAAAAAAGTACACTTGTGTTGGCATCACATCTTGCTTTTGCCTTTTATTCTACAAAAAGCAATAAAGTTAGAATGACAACATGATACAAGACTGATTTATATAATATTGTAAGCTTATTTCCTTTTGATGTATCCACAAATGTATCTTCAGGAATCAAATTACTATAGATGATACGATCGTTAGTTTTCATCAAAGGTCTAACATTGTGTCCCAAGGGACGAGAAATTCGATATCGATCGTTGTCCCCAGGTGGACTCAAAATGGCTCGAAAGTATTTCATTTGTTTCAGTAAAATGGGGATGGGGCTTTGAAAAATCGTCCAAATGACATTTTCTGTACAAGGTGGAGCGGTCAAAGAGCCATGGTACCGGTAAAACCGGTCGGTATTGCTCGGTAACAAATTGGCCAATGGAATAGGAGCCTCAATGATTGTCTCAGTGTAAGGACTAGTAATGGTTTCCAAAAGTGGAAAGAGACGATCTACTCTGGTATTCTTTTCCACTACTAATTGAAAGAGGACAGCAACAATTGCCAGGCCTTCCGGCTGGTTCTTGGCCCGCTCATAACTGTCCCATTGTTCTTGGTAATGAATTAATTGAAGTTCCAAAGGAAAATGAGTTTTGGACTTGCTGTGTTCGGATCCTCTGCTATAATAAAAATCCAAAAATAATTGAAATGTCAATAGATGGCGCTGTCGGATTTGGGCAAAAATGGCAACTTATGGGCCAAAAAATGAAACATTTTGATAGAAATTAATGCAATACCTATTGATATTCGCCCAATGAAAATGCATTTGGTGAAAAACGTAAGTTCCATTGAGTCCACCTCCGGAGATTTTAGGCAGTCTATCCCCAATATCGCAACTGTCCATCATGATTGAATGTCCAGTATTGACGATTCTTTGCAACAAAGGTGAAGATGCATAGTACTGAAAAGTCAGATTGCCCAATTCCTTGCCCACTACGTTGGCCCTGGGCAGGTCGATGGGACTTTGTAATTTTCCATTACGACAACCGTAATCCCACGAACTGAAGTCTTGGTAGCTCCATTTCTTCCCCAAAGAAGTGGATTCGTAAATATCTTCGGAGAACTTACATTGATCGGGTCTATCGAGTATATCTTGGGCCCGGGTTGGGTTTGTTAGGGTGAGGATCAACAAAACTATTTGCCCAGGAGTCATTTTGAAAGTGAAGCTGCTGATGCCTTTTTCTTCTCTCTTCTTTTTTATCTACCTGCCTCTTAAAAAGTAGAAAGTACATACCACACGACATAGTTACCATGGTTGCAAGCACGCGAAAAAAGACTTTGCATCTCTCAGAGAAATGGTCTTGTCACAGAGTCTGAAACTCCCACAAAATATGTTGTCCCAACAAGTTTTAGATTAAAAGTTTTAGTGAAAATCTCAAATCTGTGCGAAATTAAAATTGAAATTTTTTGTCAGAAATATTCGTCAAATTGAAGTGACATCTGCACTGCTAAGCTAGAATGTAAACAAACTTTCACGAGTTTTTCACTTTTCGTAACATTTAGCGATTTTTTGCTTAAACTTGTTGGGACACCTGGTGCTTTTTAGTCCGTTCCATCGACAAGATCGTGTACCCGTGTACCACTGACGACAAGTGAGCCTGAAATAATTGACTTCGTTGCTTGAAAAAACGATACTAACCGGCTTTCATTTGTACTGCATATACAATCCGTCTTCTGCACGTATCTTGACTCTTGAGAATTAAACTAAGTACTGTCTTATAACTCCTGTCTGTCTGTCATTAATTTTTATTTATGTTTGAACTATTTCTAAGAATCTTTCAAGTTGTTGAAACATGAATAATTAATAATTTAAGATGTTTGACTATGATAGCTCTCCAAAGAAGAGCAAAAGTTTTTTCTTCTTCTCAATCAGACTTTCAACTGTTCTATTCCATCTTCCAGTCCATCTTGATCTCCATCTTCGACCTTTTCTTCAATACTGAAAAGAAAAGAAGGCTGCTACACTACAGATAAATTCACCTCAAGAAGATTTTAGAGAAAGTTGTTCAATTTGGTACCTTTTGGATAAGGTGCTGGGGGATGGGGCTCGCGAGGAGCTAGTGGAGTGTCCATGGGGTACCAAAGTTAAACGAGTGTTCCAATTACGAAATCTACGAAAAGAAAAGAATAACTTTTTTGTCTATGTCGTCAAAAGATATGCGAAAAATTCAACTACTACCTCATGGACACTTCCTCCACGTGGCCACCATTCCCACCCCTTAAGAAAAAGGCCAAAGGCCACGAAATCCAAGTGTGCCTTGAATGAAAAATTCACATATTTTGACAACCGAAAAATTGACTTTTGGTCTAGAGCGAAGATTTTTTAAGAATAACTTCAATTGTGCAGCCAAAATATGCTCACTAAATCCTTCTTAAAAAATCTTTGCTCTAGTTCGACTTGTCAATTTTTGCCTTACATAGTTGGACTCGCAGGTGTCTGATCGTCCAAGTAGCCAATGCCCCGATCGGTCGACTTCAACTTGACAATTTTAGGATTATAGATCTTGGGGTCAGAGACCATTCGAACGAAGAACGAACGTTTATACTGCAAAGTTTTGCGGTTTTTGGCTTCCAGGCGTTGAACCGTGTCTTGTCTTTCCTTTTCCAAGTCTTCTTGGTCGAAAACTTTGGTAGTTGTCCGCTCGTCACCCTACAAAAAAGTCTCATTTTACTACTTTGCCACCGTTTCTTCTCCAAATAGAAAGCGTGCGCTCAAAAAAGCAGGCGCTCAAAAAAGCGTGCGCTCAATAAAGCGTACGCTCAATAAACCGGGCGCTCAATATTTTCGCGCCAAAATTCATAATGAAATATTTAGCACAAAAATCAAAAAGAGACAATTTTGCAGATTTTCACACACTGTGTAAGTATGTGTATTGTGGTTTAGCGAAGCGAGAGAAAGAAAGTTTTCTTCTTATCTTACCAAGAGTTGAACTTTTTCAATGACATCAGTGGCCATTTTACTCAGAGTTTTCCAAGCATACTCGATGTCCTCGTCTGTCGCATTTTGGGCGCAAACACAGAATCGGATGACATATTTTTCATTAACTGAAGCGGGAACCATATGGAGTCTCCCAGACGCATTAATTGTTGACAAAAGCTTTTGATTTAGCTCGTCGGAGCCTCGTAATCGAAAACAGACCAGGCCTAACTAAAAATGACATAAAGACAACATTACTTCCCTCTGGGGCAAAATTAGCCAAAAATTGTATTACTTTGACTGTATTACAGACTTCAAATCTTCGGTCAGACAATACGTATTCTTCAAATACTTTGGCTAAACGACAATGCTCTCTAATGTAATCCTGTAATCCTTTGACACCAAAGGATCGAATGACAAACCAAAGTTTCAGGCTTCGGAATCTCCGGGAAAGGGGAATTCCCCAGTGCTAAAAGGTAATGAGTGAATAATGCTCGTGGGAAATATCCAACCACAGTGCTTGAAAATCAGTAAAAATGTCTCATTGATAAAACCATAGATTGGGAGGGGCGTTAATTAGGAATTGTGCGTTCATTGGGAAATAGTAAACAAATAGGCGTTAATTCAAATTCAAATGAGACATTTTTGGTGATTTTAAAACACTGTGTGCCTAATACCCACTCACCCTATAATCAATAGCGGATTCAGAATAGCTATGCTGCAAATACAGCGGATCCACTACTAAAGCTTGAGTTAACTTGAACCTATCCTTGACCCTGAAAGTAAAGGTTAGGTACACAATTACATATTGATGACGTATGTAGTAGCAATATTTACCACATGGTGGAGCAATCAAAGTTGACCAACATCCATTTATTAGGGTTCATATTGAATGACATGGCGTACTCGATGCCTTTCATCAGATATTGGTTTTCAGGACAGATGAATGAGTTGCCCGCATAAGCCGCGTCCACGTGTAACCAAACTCCCATTTCCTGGCACACTGGACCTATTCAGATGTCACAGTGTTTGAAAATCATTCAAAAAGTCTCATTTTACAACATTGCGAGCGTAGTGAGCTAAGTTTTTATAAGTTTCAAAGTATCGATTTACTATTGGCGCCAAAATTCAAATGAGACATTTTTTGCTGATTTTTAAACACTGTGGAGATTATTAGTAAGCTAAGCCAAAATATTGAAAAAATCCTAGAATTACCAATTTCTTGCAAATTGTCAAAAGCGCAACAACCCGTGGTTCCCAACGTCGTGGATACAAAGAATGGATAAAGTCCATTTTGAATATCTTCTTCCATAGCTCGTCGGAGGCTAAGACCTCGGAGGCTGCAATTCTGATCCGGCTCTAAAATCCTCAACTTGACAAATCCAATCATCGCTGCTTTTTCCACACATGAATGTGCTTCCTTGGAGCAATAAGCCATCAACTTGGAAAGTAAAGTCGTTTCCTCAAACTCGTCCCCGTACTTGGCCTTAAGAGTTCGAATGGCTTGGGCACGAGCGGCCAACAAACAGTCGAGGACGCATTCCGAGGCCGCCGATTGAATGACTCCACCGCCTTTGCTACCTTGTCCGCAACTCAGAAAATCTTCGGGTAAATTGATCATTTTACCCAACCAGTCCAAAACGATGGTTTCCAACTCCGTACAGGCCGGAGCGGCAGCCTAAAAATAGGTTGGTTTTTAAGTGGTTTTTCAAACCCTTTTGAAATGGTTTTTCGTATACCCAAGAAAATCCCACACATCCAATGGCATCGCCCAACATGTCCCCAAGGATGGAAGGATAAGAATTACCCGCGGGAAAATAGGCGTGAAAACGAGGATGTTGCCAATGTGTCATCTATAGTAACAAAGGTTGCGTGAATTATGAAAGAAAAGATTGCGTTTTTGAGTATGCTAACCCCTATCATGATTTTCTTTTCGATGTCATCCATGATGTTGTCCCAATCTTCGGGATCAGTTGGGGGTTCCGGAGGAATCAAGTCTTGCAAGTATCCTGGTTCAATGTTGGGTGTCACCCGACGCGCATCAATGTTGTCAAGGTAGTCGACAATGTAGTCGACCATTTCTCGACCACGTTTACGAAACTCCAGGCCGTCCATGATAACCTGAAAAGTCATGCGGATATTTCATATACTCGCGGCTTTTAAATGATGCAATAATAATTGGGAAACACTGATAAGAAACACTTGTGATTTCAACTACACAACTTTGTACACCTGTAAAAAACGCAACATCAGAAAAATGAAAATTGGATACTTAGCCTTCTTGTTCATCTCAACTACTTATGTAAGAATTTCAATTGTAAATTTCAAAAAGTCATGGAAATTTCTTTTCAGGCATCATCAGACAAACTTTCCATTCAAGTTTACTATGAAAGTTTGTGTCCGGACAGCAAAAACTTCATTACCACTCAATTGTATCCAACTTACCAAAAGTTAGGAAAGTATTTAAAAGTGGATTTCAAACCCTTTGGAAATGCTGATGTAAGTGTTGTGAATAATAAGATTTTACAAAATACAATTTTGTACTTTACAAACAGTTCAAACCCGATTCGAACGGAGGCTGGAATTTTACTTGTCAACATGGAAATGACGAATGTATTGGAAACTTGTACCAAGCATGTTTACTTAATGGACTCAAAAGTGATAATAAGATGCAAGTTGAAGCTGTCAATTGCATCATGATTGATGATACTCCTACTAATGCTACTCAAAAAGTAAGCGACATCTAACCAAATGATTTGAAAGAATCAATAATAAGAACTTTTTGGTTTCAAAATAGTGTATGAATGACTTGAATATATCCGAACCAAGCTACACAGAAGTGGACACTTGTCACTCAAGCAATCAAGGAGAAAATCTTTTACATGGTTACGGAGTAGAAACGGCAAATCTAGATCCGGAACACTACTTCATCCCCTGGATTACATTCGACAACGTTTGGAACAAAGACGACTTCGATGCGTCCTTAGCAGACCTACAAAAATTCTTATGCAAAGATAAGTTGTCACATGTCCCTGAATGTACACTATGCTATAAGTACAATATTTGTCCGAAAAATAGATTTTGACAAATCTACTTTGAATTCGTGATATCTGCAAAATTCAACCCTCCCTTATGTCACCCTAATACTTGATTTTCGGTGGTATTTTCATGTCAAAAATACAGCTTTTGATTCATAAATGCACGAAAAATTAAAAAAATGTTACTTTTTATGCTTTTTATCCAATTGATTTCGGGACAAAATAATCAATTCTTTTGGAATAGTGTGCAAATGCAAAGAACAATAAAAATCAGTCTTATCTTAGATTCAAAATGAAATCATCCATTTTACTTCTATTTTTCTTCATTTCTTCTTCAATAACTGTTCAAGAAGAAAAAGTGTCCATTCAAGTCTACTACGAAACTCTGTGTCCAGATAGCATTGCATTCATAACCCAACAACTTTTCCCAACTTACATTAAATTGGGAAAGTATTTGAACGTTGAATTCAAACCTTATGGATTTGCCACAAGTACTCCAGATGACAATGGCGGATTTACTTTTAGTTGCCAACATGGTCCCAATGAATGCAATGGTAACTTGTACGCTGCCTGCTTGATTGATCGACTCCAGGGACAAAATGAAATGCAAGTGGCTGTCATCAACTGTATCATGGATGATCTTGTACCCCATGAAGCAACCAAAAATGTAATTTTTCCTTAGGGAAACTTTGTTTTATTTCTAAATCACTTCCTTTTTGTAGTGCATGGAAAAACTGATGATTACTGAACCATCTTATCAAGAAATTGATCAATGCCATTCATCCAACGAGGGTCAGAATCTACTTTACTTCTATGGACTGGAAACTGACAATTTGGAGCCTGCATGTTACTTTATTCCTTGGATTACATTCGAAAATGTAAGATACATTTCTGGAAATTTTTTTTTTAAACTAATATATTTTCTAGGAATGGAATGAAATGGAATTCAATGGGGCATTGGAGAATCTAGAGGAATTTCTGTGTTCTGATAAATTATCTAATGTGCCAGAATGTGCTTAAAAATAAAGGTCAACTTTTGATTGACGTATTTTATGCAAACATGACCTTTTCCTATTATCTCGTAAAAGGTTTTTTTCAAAACTAAAACAGGTCAACATCGTCAAAATGAAGGTTGCTTTCATCTTCATCATCTCCTGTCTTTTTGCTACCAGCCAAGTAAAAATATAGAGTTTAATTTTAAAATCTACGTAAATGAAATACTCTCATTTTAGGGACAAGAACATGTATCCATCGAGTTGTATTACGAAAGTTTGTGTCCTTACAGTCAAGAATTCATCCATTTGAATTTGTATCCAGCCTACCAAAAATTTGGAAAATACATGAGTATCTACTTCAATCCTTTTGGAAATGCTGGAGTAAGATTTACGAATTCAGATGTATCTCAAAAAGTTTCTATTGTATCTACAATTTCAGTATTCTTCCAATGGTAATGATGGCTGGAATTTCGATTGCCAACATGGACCCAATGAATGTAAAGGAAACTTGTACCAAGCATGTCTTCTGAATGCTTTGCAAGGACAAGAAAAGCTTCAACTTGATGTTCTGAACTGCATCATGGCCGATTATCAACCCCATCTAGCCACCAAAAAGGTAAAATTCTAATTCAAACGGAATATTTTGGGGAGTTTTCAAACATTGCTTGTGCAAATTGTACTTCCCAAATTTGCATATTTGAACCAACTTTAGTAAACAGACGAAAAGCTCCCAGACAAATGACATGTCTTTTAGGATAGACAGTTTGTCAAAAAGTTTTTGGGTCCATTTTGCTGACCTGTTCATGCATCGCTAATGTTTCAAATATTTGAATTTTCGCGCTAAAAACGGTCAGATACACATTGACCAAAGCAAAAAGAAATTTTCACATTTCAGTGCATGGATGAATTGATGATTTCCAGTCCCAGTTACCAAGAAATTGACCAATGCCATTCTGGCCTTGAAGGCCAAAACCTTTTGCATGATTTTGGTGTGATCACGGAGAATTTAGATCCGGCTCACATGTGGGTCCCCTGGATCACTTTCAACAACGAGTGGACAGAATACGGCAACAATATTGCGCTCGAGGATTTAGATACCTACTTGTGTACAGAATTTCTTTATGATGTACCCGAATGTCAATAAAAAAAGAAAGGAAGGACAACTTACCAATGCAGCAACGTCTTGACCTGTTGATATTTAGAAGGGAAATAGATCAAGATGAAGTTGAATGAAGGACAAGAAGAGAGGGCAAGCTCCTCCGGCCCCTCTTTTATCCTTTGTTAACAGCCTCTCCCTTTTGATGCCATGCTTTTCGCACGTCTGAGTCCCAAAATAGTCCTCCTAGACACAGTGTCCGAAAATCACCCAAAATATCTCATTCGTGATTTTTAAGAGTAATCACATTTGCAATAATTTGAAAAATGGCCAAAATCAATATTTCTTCTGTTTAGATTTGAGTGACTTTCCAACACTGTGCCATCTCAGCATGACACATTGTTTGAAAATTACTCAAAATTTCGCATTTGAATTTTTGAATTTTAAACCAATTTTTGGCCTATTAAAACTGACCTATCTGGTAACACTGTTTGACCGCAAGCTTCAGTTTTTTAAAAACTCGCCAAATAGAACATTTTTGGCATTTTTTACTAACTTTTGTCTACTCAAAATATCAAAATGTAAACGTAGCTCGCTTCGCTCGCAATGTTGAATGAGACTTTTTCTGTTTAGATTTGAGTGACTTTCCTACACTGTGCCATCTCAGCATGAATGGGACGCATCGGACGTCATCTTATATTGAGGCCAACCTTCGGAATCCGCAGAATGCGCTTTATTAAAAAGAAAGGAGAGGCGTGGACAAGGTTATAAAATGCTTAGTGGTTGGATAATTTTATTTTTTGACATGTATTACCAAGGGAGTTTCGTACCGTCAACATCATAAAAATCTCCTGTTTCTTTGTTACTGGTTCGGTCAATGATATTCATCAATTTTTCCGCGGCCACGTCCGCGGTTAACAAGTGGTCCTTAGGAACGGATTTGTGGTATGGTCGACTCAGATCCGTTTCAACAACACCAGGATTCAAAAGTAGACAAGTGACTTTGTTTTTGCCTCGACCCAATTCAAGACTGAGGGACTTGTTGGCCATGTTCAAGGCACATTTGGCCATTCGGTAGCCATACCAGCCTCCTAATTTGTTGTCTTCGATGGATCCTGCGCGAGCAGTGATGTTGACCAACATTGATTTGTGACCTCCATTTGGAGCTCCATAAAATCTGAAAACAATGTGATTTTGATGAAAGTTGTTCATCTTTCTTTAGCATGTACAATCAGTAGACATAAAATTAAAATTCTTAGAAAGTGAAGATAAGACTTGTGTCTCTCTAATTTGAAAAACTCCAACTCCAACAAAAGAGCTGATGTGTAGGGAGGGCACTTTATTATTAAGAATGGTACACAGTTGATGAAGAAAGACTGATAACACTTGTGTCTCTCTAATTCATGCAATTACCTTTTGAAAAGTTTCAACAAAAGAGTTCAAGTGGGGGCACTTTAATAGCAAGAAGGTAGGTACATAGCTGATTGCTTTGCTCTACTTAGATTGAGTATAAAAGCTCAAATGTCATCTAAATCCCCAACAGAACACCTTTCATATCCCAACTATGACGGTAACACTAATCCTCTTACTACCCTGCCTGATTGCAGCAAAACCATCTGGTCTGCCAGAGATCAGAATCCTGGAAA
>LT727947.1:414107-446067 GCA_900157175.1 Oithona nana
ACTGCTGCACCAACTACTGCTGCACCAACCACTGCTGCACCAACCACTGCTGCACCAACTACTGCTGCACCAAGCAATTGTGCTGCAATGGCCACTAACCCAACCTGGTACCAAGACAGATACTGTGATGATGTATTCAATACACCTGAATGTAACTACGATGGTGGAGATTGTTGTGTCAAAAAGACTGATGCATGGCATAACTATTGCAACGTAAATGTTCAAAGCATTTTTCTTTGAATTTAGATGTAAGTTGTTCTTTCTTCAGGAATGTCAATGCAAAGGAATGGACTGTGCTAGTGAAATCAAAGGAGGTTGGGGAAATGGCAGCAGATGCCAAAACAAATGGAACAATGCTGGATGCTTTTATGATGGAGGAGATTGTTGCAAGGATCCCACTAGCAATTCGTGCAAAGATGATCTTGCCAAAGCTAAGGCCAGTGCTGCTGCTGGGAGGCGTTGAGCTGGCAATTTATTTTCTAACAAGTCTTTTTTTGTATCATTAACATCCTGAATATTGCTTTAATGGACCACATTTTATTGTATGTATTTATGTTCTGTAAATATTCTTCTACTTTATTTAAGTTCTTGATACAAAACTTGCCTTGATGTTTCCTCTTATTTGGAAATAAAGCTACTGCAGATGCAATTCAAAAAGTATTTTACATAGTGCCCACTGCGCCCACTGCTCATTTTTTCTAGGGTGGTTTCTCGTTTCTTCAAGTAGCCTCTGTTCTTGATTTTGTGAAAGAGTTGGCTATGAGTTCGAACACAATATTTTTTGTATGACCTTCATTCAATATTGAAAGCAATAGTCTTCCAAAGCCTCGTTTTCGATTATTTGATATGATCAGTGATTTTCTGTACACTTGATCATTTTTGTCCTTGATTTTTGTTACAAGTGTTTGTTTCTAGCGCCCCCCATTTCGTATGTATCAGTCATTTCCCTCCACCAAAGGGAAAAACAACTTTAGTTCAAAGATGAAAGTCTTTGTACTTCTCTGCTTTATTCTTCAAGTTAGCAAAGGTTTGAATATGTCTTAAATTCTGCTTCATAATAGACACACAAAAATTGCTTTTTTTTGTAGTGTATTTGATTGCTCCTAACAAAGATGTTAAAACAGAAAACCGAGCAGACTATGCTACGTATTCTTCTCTAAAGGCATCCATTCAAGCAAAGGTAAGATTTGAATGGCACTCCTAATGAAAAAAAGATGCATTTATTTTTTTAAAATGTCTAGGTGGATGCTGAGGGTGAGGCTAAAGGTGAGGCCTTCAAAACTTTCAAGGGACCAAAATGTTTGAACAGTAAAATCGGGATTGTTGGCGCCGGGCCTTCTGGTATGAATTTTAAGACAGATATAACTTTAGTGCCAAAGATGTATCATAGGTTTTTACATTAGGTATTCATATGGCATATGAATTGAAGCAAAAAGGCTACACTGATGTCACTATAGTGGAAAGGAGCAACAGGGTTGGAGGCAAAGCAGAAACCTTTTTTTATCGCCAAGCTGAAATGCCATTAGCAGTTGTCCTTTGGACTAGTGAATACGCAGATACTTTGGTTCCACTTTTGGAAAAGTTCGGAGTGATTGAAGACTACGATAGTGATGTCATAACGAATCCTGCATCTCAAAATCGGTATTGGCTTCTGAATGATCCTTCTAGTCCTGCATTCAATCCGACCGATGTTGTCACCATTGAGGGTCTGGTGACTACACTGGAGGCTGTAGATCATTACGTTGACCTTCATCATGAGTACTTGGGTATCTATAGCAATGAGTATGGAGTAAGTAAAGAAATTCTAGTTTAAAAACAAAGTCTTTAGTGTATTTTATAAACTGGTTCCTAGCTTATGCAACGTCCAAGCAAAAAAACATTGGCATTGATTGGCGATGGATCAATCCAAGACTTTCTGGAAGCCAATGAAATTTCAGCTCTAGCACCGTTTTTTAGGATTTACTTTAACCTGAATGGTTATGGGTAAGACAATATCCCAACAAGTTCTGGATTGGAATTTAGCAAAAAAATAGCATAAAATCACAATTGGCAAAAAAATCGGGAAAGTTTGTTTACATCCTAGCCAAGGAGACAGGAGTGCAGATTTCCCTTCAATTTGACGATTTTTTTTCTTTGACAAAATTTTTTTAAATATTTATTTCGCTTGGATTTGACATCTTTACTAAAAGTTTCCCAACCAAAACTTGTTGGGACGCCCGGTATTAAAGATTTATTTTACCAAATCTATCAATTTTTGGTCAATAAGGACTCTTCAAGAAATACCCGCCATTTATGCCCTCATTTGGGTACCACCACGTGTTATTTTTGAAAGTGCTACCGGTCAAGGTATTTCTTACGCTTTGAAAGGCAAATCTATTGGTCAACTATTCCCTAAAATGGTAGACCAAGAAGGTCTGAATGTTATCTTCAATTTCAATGTGGTCAGTATCAAAGGATTGTTGGACGATGATAAGGTTGGAATTGAAAGTTTTGATGGGGACAAGATGGAGTTTGATTATTTGTTGTGGAGTGGACCACCATCTGACTTCCAAAAAGTTGCTCATGTAAGATAAAATTATTTTCAAAATATTTGCATTTACAACGTCATAAAATATTTCAATTTCAATAGGTTTCTGTGTTACCCCAAAACCATGAAAAAATCTTCAATTCATCTGCTTATTCACATATTGCCAGCTCAATTGTAGATGCCAGGGACATAATCAAAGGATACACTATCAATACATACATGTCCAACCGAGACGTGGACAAATTTTCCAATGAAGTTGTCATTGACATCGATTTAGAAGCGATGGCCATGACAAACGTTACCCAAGCAGATTATGTGGATGGACATTTTCAATACCAAGATGGTCAACCACCTTCAGAAAAATGGACTTTTCTGGTCTTTCAATATGGGTCAGTCTATGAATCTAAACCATCTTTGAAAGAATTGAAAGATAAATTGGTGAGTCATTATGAAGCCTTCAATGCCTCAAACGTGGAAGTTTTGTATACCAGACCTTGGGACTACTTTCCACGTTGGGGAATGAAAGAAGCTGGACAAGGAATGCATTGGGATCTTTTGGATATCCAAGGCCTGCAAAATATTGCCTACATTGGAGGTGGTTGTAGCTTTGAGAGTATCCATAACGTGTTTGGATACAACAAACTTTTGCTTGATCATATGTCTGCTTCTAAAGAAACTTGTGAATAAAAAGTTCTTTCATATTGAGTAAAGGTTGCGTGATTGTTTTACAGACATTCCGGAACAAAACTTAGTTGAGTGAAGGTTGCGTGATTGTTTATACAAACGTTCCGGAACAAAACTTACCCAGATCCTTTTTGCATGAGTGGAGCAAAGTACCTTGCCATCATAAGCGGTCCGGAAGCATTGACGGCATACAAAGCGTTCAAGTCTTCGAATTTCACATCTGACAATCGCGTTTCACCTTTTCCGGAGGGATGCAGTAATCCGGCATTGTTAATCAGCAACTCTAATGTTCCGTATTTCTGTTTGACATGTTCCGAAGCTTTGAGTATGTCCTCATGATTGGTCACATCTAATTGCAACACTTCAACATTGGGAATCTGCTGGAGATCATGGGCTTGACCTGGATTTCGGCAGGTGGCCACCACATGTCCTCTCTGAGCTAGAATGCGTACAAAGGCCAATCCAAGGCCTCTATTGCCTCCTTGAACCAAAGCAGTACTTGTCATGATATTAAGTCTGGAACGAAAGAAAAGAACTTGATTTGTTGTTTTCAGGAGACGAGTATGTCAAAGATTCTTTTATTCTGTTCTCCACTAAATGATTTATTGACAACAATTTGTAGGCTTTATCAAAAGCATGAAAAGAACGTTTGCCTTTAAAAAAATGACCAGGACTCAAAGGCATAGCTGATCATAATTGTGAGGATGAGGAGTAGAGGTATTCCAAAACAGTATAAATAGAGGTAGACATTCTTGAAAAACTATGGCTTTTTTTAACTTCTGGTTAAAGGTGAAAGATTTTGACTACTTTTTTTACATGTTTTTTCTAGCCTCTATTCAGCTGTTTTGGAAAAGGTTGTTGCAATTACACAAAATGTAGAGAATTGGTAGTAGTAGCGTGTATAATAATAGATTCTTCAGTCATCTCTGAATAACTCGCAATGTCATCGATTCTGAGATCCAGACAAGAACACTTGGACCAGAACAGTTGAAGTGATGAAAAACGTCACTTTAGTATTTTATAGTACATAGTTGCAATAAAGTCTTTTTCTTCTGCGTGAATTTGACGACAATCACGTCGGAACAGCGATGTAAACTGTGTTGACGTCGGTGGTGTCACAATAGAAAATCTTGTGACCTCGGGAGTTCAAGCCCATGGGTTTAGCTACAGCGGTGTGCGGCCGGTTATAATTGCGGGCCATGCGCCGGAAAATTTGGGTTTCCGCACCCAATTCCAACTTCCAGTAGGCACCTCGACCCTCGGTGGCCGGCCGGGGGACTTTGATAAAAGCTTTGTTGAGGGTCAGGTTGTGCCTGAAAACAAACCAGAAAAACTCGTTTTTATTTGCGTATTTGGTTCAAAGTTGAAATCTTATCATTTTCATTTTAAATTGTTCCACAAAAAAATGAGAAAAATTCGTGAAAGATTGTTTATATTCAAGCTAAACAGCGAAGAATTATCTTCATTTTGACGAACTTTTACATACCAAAAAATTCAGGGAAAAATTCGCAAAACCTTGTATATATTTCTAAGGACGATCTCCCTTCATTTTGATGATTTTTTAAACATTTTATTTTTCGTTTAATTTTCATTCAAAAATAAATTAAGGGAGCTACCTATCCTAATTTTGTACCATGGTAATTTCGCGAAATTTGGGCTTGAGCCAAGAACAGTATACAAAAGAGTACAAATTAGATAAGAAAAAAAAAATGCACATGACTTTTGTACTGACCTGATGGCATTTTGCCAATTTCTGCCCGTGGATGCGTCTAGGCTGTAATAGGGATGCTTTTTATTAATGGCGATGTAGATTTCGTTCAGTGTTAACATCCTTTCACGACCCGTTAGCAAAGCTTCGGCGATTAATTGGGCATAAGACATCTTGGGCTTGGTGTACTCATTTTGAACTTCGATTTTTGAGGCCGCTTCTGTAAAAGTTGTATCTTTATGTAAAGAGTTCTTCTTTTGCATTTCTGTCCAAAAATCATTACCAAAATCTTCGAAGCGTTCGGCGGTTTTGCCGTCTTCGGTGACAAACACGTACTCCTTGGTTTTAACATTTTTGCGATCAAGCTTGTCAAAATCCACGTTGAGAGACACACTTAATGTATCGCTGTCTTCATCTTCGCTTTCAGCTTTGATCTGAAATACAATTCATAAATCAAGTCAAAATATCTAAAATTGCAACAAAAACTGGTTTTTGAAAATTCAAAATGCCAACGTTGCTCATTATGTAAACGTTACATCAGATCAAGGATACAATGTTCAAGCTGTCAAATGTCACTTATAAATTCACTTACGTGAATGATTTCATCTTCGTTGGAGCTCCTGAGTCCGGGAGACCCCGGCGATCCCAAGTCATCACTGCTGGAGGTGAGACCTCCATCGAGGTCTTCAAAGATCACCTCTTCGTTGCCAACGAAGCTGGAGATGTCCGGACTGAGATCAAAGTCCCCGCCCACAATGACATCTTGTGAGGGGTAGCCACAATTCATGGTTAGGGTGAAATCATCCATGTTGTCTGACCTTATAAAAGACCGCCGCTTCTTTTTTTTATGCACCACTACCCGGCCGGCTGCAACCTTAGTCTTGAATTCACAACACTTTGAATTGAGATCTGCAGACTAAAGTAATGCCAAATGATGCAGAATGATGCACAGTTACACTTTTCGATGTGTTTTGACACTGCCGACGGGCTTCAACCAGTTTTAGATCGAATTTTGGTTTACTCAATGTGCTTTGTCGGCTGCGTTCCGTGCGCCATTAAAACTTGGACCAGTGCACGTGTTTACAGTAACCTCCTTCGATTCCACGAAAAAAATCAAAATGTTTTGCTAAACGCCAACTTTAGTAAACAAAAACAGAAGCTGGCGCTTTCAAATAATCTGGTAACACTGACAATGCACATGAAGAAAAGCCACAACTGTGTTGGCCTCGGAAATTCAGGCACGCATTATTTTAGCTTAGCAACAGAGTTCAGACATGTTCAAACTTGTCAGACATCATGTTTTCATTAGCGTTTCGGAATGGTTGCTTGGTTATTCATGTTTGGACTGAAATGGCGGTTTTCGTCAGTTATGTAATTGCAGTACATTACGTGCTGAACCTGCCGGGTCTGCATGTGGAGAAGGAGGGGAGGGAGAGAAGGCAGATAGCTCTACGCAATTTCATCAGCCGGCTTTTCAACCACTTTCTTGGCAATCAATAGCGATTCTTAAAATTTGTACTTTGTCCTGTCCGTCAATCTGACATGCAAAGAATATTAGAATTCTTGTCGCAGTCAAAGTTTGATCCGTTGGATTTGTCCCTGAATCGATGCAAAAAATGCTTTCACTCCTTTCTTTCTGTTATTACCTTGGGAGTTTACCAGCCAGACTTGATTCCAGACTGTCTGGCCTCTAATGCATCTTTTGCAAAAAAGGTTCTTTGGCCTCAGCTTTGCAAAGAAACGTTAAGAGCGCACATGCCGCCGTAGTCTAAAAGAAATCGCACAATTTAAAAATCAAGGATTTGTTTTCGTACTTGTGTCCTGTTCCACTTTGTCTCTTCAGTTTTCATTCTCAGTTGGGCCAAGTCAAGAGTCAAGACTCAAGAGTCTTGGAACTAAATAGTCTCAGTTGCGTACAGTACGCTGAAGCTTGAAAAGACGCAAGTCTCAGCAAAACCATGCTCAACTCTCCGCTCAACTCTCAATTCGTAAAACAAATCACAAAACAATTAACAAAAACTTTGCTTTGCATTTCATAGATTTTCTAGATTTTCACAGACAGAAAAGGATAAAACGTGCCGGAAATTTCCCAGAGTTTTTTGCCTTTTTTGGGCATGTGCATTGTGAAATGGTCCATTTGATGCCTGAGGGCACTGAGGGTAGGTTTATGCCGTGTTTGCCGGCATGTCAAAGAAGAGAAGTTACACAACGCGGTGCAAGAGTCAAGACTAGCGTGTTGTTCACCAGGTAAAAAGGAAGCAATGTTATACAAGATCTAGAGGAGGGAGAACTTCACCGAATAGTGTTCGAGCTTTAGTGCTTTCTTCTCCTAGGATCAGCTGATTCCTCTACTTGTCGCGGTTTATGTAAGATCATCAGGTTTACTACTTCTGAGGAGTAAACATGGATTCTACCAGCGACAGGTTGAAACAGAAACCTAATCCAAGGGAAAAAGCCAACATCTTGTCCATCTTTTTCTTCTGGTAAGATTTACACTCAATGTCACTGACTTTGTCAACTAAAAATTGCTTGACAGGTGGATGACTCCATTCCTATGGAATGGATACAAGAATGATCTCAAAAAAGATGATCTCTACAAAGTGCTCAATGAAGATGAATCTCAAGTCCTTGGAGACAAGTTGGAGAATGAATGGAACAAAGAAGTGGAGACTAAAGTTCAAGCTGCCAAGAATGGGAAAAAGTACTCCCCAAGCCTACTCAAAGCCTTTATTAGAGCTTTTGGAACCAAATTTGCCTTCTTAGGATTCTACACTCTTTGGGAAGAATGTATTCTAAGGATCATGCAACCTTTATTCATGAGTTGGTTCGTCAGATACTGGGCTTCAGATGACTCAGGGATAAGTATTTATCAAGTGTACGGATACGGTTTAGGCATCGTTGGCATGTCTGCCATCTACACCTTTACTCACCATCAGTACTTTTTTGGAGTCATGCATACGGGAATGAAACTTCGTGTATCCAGTTGTTCATTCATCTACCGAAAGGCTCTAAGGTTGAGCAAAAAGGCCTTAGGAGAAAGTACTATAGGTATGCAATTAAAATAAGGGGAAAAAAATCGTGAAACTTTGTTTACTTTTAAACTAAGCAGCACAGAATTCTTTTCATTTTGACGAATTTTTTTTCAAAGATTGAAATTTTTGTTTTTTTCAATTCTAGGTCAAATGGTCAATTTGTTATCCAATGATGTCAACCGCTTTGATTTCTCACCCTTTTTCATTCACTACTTGTGGTGTGGACCACTCCAAATGGCCATAATCATGTACTTGACATATCAAAGCATAGGCAATGCAACCTTCGTAGGTGGAGCCCTGATCTTGGCCTTTGTTCCTTTACAAAGTTGGATCGGTCAAAAGTTTTCTCAGTTGAGAAACGAAACGGCCAAGAAGACAGATGAGCGAATCCGGATCATGAGTGAAATCATCCAAGGTATCAAAGTCATCAAGATGTATGCTTGGGAGAACAGCTTTGCCAAGCTCATCCAGGATGCCCGGAAGGAAGAAATCAACGTGGTGCAAAAGACTTGTTTTTACAAAGCTTTCAATATGTGCTTTTTCTTCACCTCATCCAGGATTGTCATGGCCTTGATCTTCCTGACTTATGTCTACATGGGCGATATCCTCACCGCCGAAAAAGCCTTCTTGACCTTAGCTTTGTACAACGTGGTTCGGTTGTCCATGTGCATGTTTTTCCCTACTGGTATTCAGTTGGCCTCCGAAGGTCTCATTTCCATCAAGAGAATCGAAGACTTTTTGCTTATGGAAGAATTAGACGAGGCATCCGCGGCCAATGTCATATCCGTGACCGTTGATCAAGCTGAAGGATCGCTTCAATTGTCGGAAGTGACAGGAAAATGGAACGAAAAAGAAGTGAACAACACATTGGAAAACATCTCTTTTGAAGCTACAAGTGGAACATTGACTGCACTTGTCGGTCCGGTTGGATCCGGCAAAGGATCGGTACTTCACGCTATCTTAGGCGAAATGCCAACGCAATCCGGAAAGATCCAAATCAATGGATCCACCAGTTATGCATCTCAAGAACCATGGGTATTTTCCGGATCTGTTCGACAAAATATTTTGTTTGGTCAAGCTTATGATGCTGACAGGTACCAGAAAGTCTTGAATGTTTGTGCTTTAGAACATGACATCTCCAAGATGGATCACGGAGACTTGACTTTGGTTGGTGAACGCGGAGTGAGTTTATCTGGGGGTCAAAAAGCCCGGGTCAATTTAGGCCGGGCCATATACCGGGACGCGGATATCTACTTGCTTGATGACCCATTGTCCGCTGTCGATGCTCACGTGGGCAAACATCTCTTTGAAGAGTGCATCAAAAACTTCCTCAAGGACAAAGTTGTCTTGCTCGTCACTCATCAAATCCAATACTTGAAAGAAGCTGATAACATCCTGGTTTTGCGTCAAGGACTCATTACCCATCAAGGACATTATGAGCACATTCTTGAACAATGCCAAGACATCTCAACTTTCATCACTGAAGAAAAAGAGGATGATGACAAAGATACTTCTGAAAAAATAGAGATTACTAAAATCGATAAAGAAGATTCTGAAGTTAATGAATCGACGGCAATGTTACCAAAACAAATGTCAAATAATGGTCCCAAAGAAGCCGAAGAAACGGCCAAGTTGGGCACTGTTTCCAAGCACGTTTATTGGGGTTATGTTAAGTCTGGAGCCAATTTATGCACCGGATTCATTTTAGTCCTAGCAACAATTTGTACACATGGCTGTTTTTCCTTGTCAGACATGTGGATCAGACGTTGGACCAACACTGAAGACCTCCAATTACAAGATTATCATCATCATGAAGCAGAAGCTGTGAATTCTAATGAGACTTTGGTCCAAGCACTCCAGAGGATTGAGGAATCCAATCAGTTCAACCTGATGATTTATGCCATCCTGGTTTTATGCTTGATCATTGCCTGCGGTATTCAAACCATTCAATATTACGTCATTTGCATGACTGCTTCGCGCAACCTCCATGATCGAATGTTTGACAAGATCCTCCGGGCCCAACCCCGATTTTTCGACGTCAATCCCAGCGGACGGATCCTCAACAGGTTCTCCAAAGACCTTGGATCCATGGATGAAGTGCTGCCAATGACCATCCTGGATGTCAAGTGGATCTTCTTGAACATCTTATGTGTCTTCATCGTCATCACCTACATCCGTCCCTACATTATCTTGCCTACCTTGGTCATCAGCGTGATTTTCATCTACTTACGTAGCTTCTACTTGAAAACCTCCCGATCCGTCAAGCGTCTCGAGGGAATCACCAAATCTCCTATTTTTACCCAATTGAGCTCTTCGCTTAATGGATTGACTTCCATCAGAGCTTTCAAAGCACAAGAAATGATGGTCGAAGAATTCGATTACCATCAAGACATTCACTCCAGTGCTTGGTTCAGCCACTTGGCAACCACCAGATGGTTTGGGGTCTACTTGGACTGGATTGTGGTCCTATACTTGGCTTGTTGCGTTTTGAGTTTTTTACTCATGCCCGCCGATGTTTTGGGCGGGGATGTGGGCGTGGCCATTACGTCCTGCATATTCTTGACCGGTGCTTTGCAGTATGGAATGAGACAATCCGCTGAGGCTGAAAACCTGATGACAAGTGTTGAGCGAGTTATGGAGTATGGCCAATTACCTTCTGAAGCGGATTTGATCAGAAAAGTGGAAGATGACAAAAATGAAGAAAATTTCAGCCATGGCAAGATTGTCTTTGACAATGTTTGTCTCCGATACGATGCGGATAGTGGCAAAAAAGTACTCAATAATGTCACCTTTGCCACGGAAGCTTCGGAAAAAATTGGGATTGTGGGGCGGACGGGGGCGGGAAAGTCCTCGTTGATTGTCGCCTTGTTTCGATTGACTGAAATCGAAAGTGGCAAAATTTCTATAGATGAGATGGATTGTGCGAAAATGGGGTTACATGAGTTGCGAAAACGTATATCAATCATTCCTCAGGATCCTTTACTTTTTAGTACTACATTACGCAAAAATTTGGACCCTTTTGATCAGTACCAAGAGTCGGATATATGGTCAGCTTTGGAACAGGTAATTCGGATTTTTATTACCTAAACCCAATTCTAATCAAGTCATTAATCAAAGTCAGGATGCGTGCAAAAGACGGATTGGCAAATTAGCTACTACGACGTAGATTTTTGGAGTACAAATGAAAGCCGATTAGTATCGTTTTTTTAAAGTAACGAAGTCAATTATTGCAGGCTCACTTGTCGTCAGTGGTACACGATCTTGTCGATGGCCTTGAAAGCAAAATGAGCGAAGGTGGATCCAATCTCTCCGTTGGACAAAGACAATTGGTATGCCTGGCACGAGCCATTCTCCGGAACAACAAAATCTTAATCTTAGACGAAGCTACCGCCAACGTGGATCCCAAGTAAGTGTACCTAGTCACAAGGATCATTCACATTACTTTACTCTCAAATGAAATTGATTACAATTCTCTCAAAAAAATATCATTTGAATTTTCACCCAATGTAATTTGACATGTTATTTGATACTTGAGTTTTTACACGTTATGTTATATTTTGTACTGTCAGTTATGAACCGGCCAACTTTTCCCTGGTGAAAATTAAACTGAAAGTATTTTAGCGTTGCCTTTTCCCGTGCAAAGTTGGCCAGTTCAAAACTTTTTAAAAAAAGTGTTCTTGTGCCCTGAGGGGATTGCAGTACTACTACTGCATTTTGACCTACAGACGAGTTTTCATTCCGTTAAGTAACGCCCTGAGGCATTGTCTGTTCACAATGAACTCGAATGACTATGATGATGATTAAATTCTAAGCAATATTTGTCAAATGATTTTCAAACACTTGTGTGAATCATTTTTTCATTATTATTGATGAGATCAAACTCAAGTTTTGATCAAGAGTAGTCTTTGACTCAATGAACTGAAATTGATACATATTCTGTTCTTATGTCACAGGACTGATTCCATGATCCAAGAAACCATTCGTACCCAATTCAAGGATTGCACAGTGTTGACTATTGCCCATCGGTTGCATACTGTCATGGATTCCGACCGAATCCTCGTCATGGATGACGGACAAGTAGCAGTAAGATTTTTAAGGACTTTACTTTCATGTTTACTCATGGATTTACCTTCTTTTTTTCAAGGAATTTGATGCACCTTCCGCTTTATTGCAAAATTCAGAAGGATATCTATCCAAACTTGTCGATCAAACCGGACCGAATTTGAGGAAAAACCTAATGCAAATGGCAACAAAATGATGATGATGATGATGACGCTTACGTAGAAGTAAAGCATTTCTCAATTTGTGCATTAGTAAAAAATATATTGCAAATAAAGATAAAGAATATGTTTAGTTATGTAAGTAGATTTTTGTTCGAAAAATGGTGAGAAGGTGAAAAAGCCAACGCAGACAACGCTACGCTCGCTCGATTTGCCAAACATTATTTGCTTGTGCGCAAGGAGTACAGAAGGCTTTCTCCTTGTTTTTTTGTGAACGCAGTGAAAAAGACCGGCTGGCCTTGGTCTTGGTTACGTAACCATATGGATTTTTGTGCGAAAGTCGTCGTGTACTACCTTGATCTTTCCTTGGTTTCCGGAGTGATGTACGTCAAATGTACGTGATATTTTATCTTGGATATCAATTTCATTTCTTTCTAGGAGAAAAGGCCTTTAAAGGTCACATTAATCACTCCGGAAACATAAGAAAAGATTTCATTTAAAAGCAACAGTTTTTCCTCCTTCATGCTTCACTTCTTGTCTATTATTATAAATGAGTTGCCTGATGGGAGAAGGCTTCAAAGGCAAATCTTCTTCTTCATTCATGGTCTTCATTCATGGTCTTGGTTCTTCTGCGCAGCTTTCTTCCACTACTCTCTTCCTCTCCTTTCCTCACCCTCTACATTTTGATTAGTTTTGTGAAACTATGAAAAGTCATGAAGAATCATATGAGTGGCAATGCAAGTGCTCGTTTTGCCTCAGGCCTCTAAGATACTCTGAAGTTGCTTGGCAACTTAGTCGGCTTGAATAACGCTTGTCTATTATCGATGACAGACTTATGTAATGTACTTATATGTCTGATTAACGAAAAAATTTCATAAACATTCTTTTTGGGCTTACGATGATGAAGTGAAGCATGAAGTCTACATGCAGGACATGAAGTAGGAAAACTTGTGTAATTTTCGTCCTTTACAAAATGTCAAATTCTTCGTTTTTTGTTACTACGGCTAAATGCATGGATTCTTCGTTCATTTTTAGACCAATCAATGTTTAAAATTCCCCTTACAAAATGGCATTTTTTCAAAAAAAAGTTTCCACTAAACGGCTAAAAGGCTAAAAGGAGATTCTTGTTAGGCATCGTCGATAAAACCAGTGGATCTACTTATAGAACCACTTTTCTTCTATGTTTTATAAGATTGTTCAATTAGGATTATCTATTTTTGTACTAGATTTCCGAATTACGGAACCAATTGACTAAGTGATTGTGTTCCATCATTATAATGAATCGCAGTTCGCTTCCTTCATTCTAACCTACTTTTTTTTTCCATTTTACCATGTCTAATTTACTACTACGTATTCGTATACATTATTGCATCATCTTGGTTTTTACCATCATTTTCAAGGTAAAGCTGCCTTGACAAGTTTTGCATTGAATCGGTGGATGGTCGTTGCATGACAAAGGTCACTTCACTTTCATCATTGTCGGTGAAGCGCGGGAGTAGTGCATTTCACCAGATTTCCACGATTTATACCTGGCGCCGATTTGTAGCTTCTTTCAGAGCTGCGGTCTCATTTTACAACATTGCGAGCGAAGCGACCTATGTTTATTTAACTTTTTTTTGTTTTGATTTGCCAAAGTTCGTCCTATTCAACAGCTGACTTTTACCAAAAATTGACCCCTTTTGTAAACAAAACACGAACAATTTTAAAGCTCGTGCCTACGTACAATATTTTTGGCGCAAAAATTGTAATATTTCAGTAAAGGTGATAAAAATAGAGCGAATATAGATTGTCTTTGCACGTCACTCCTAGATTATAATCTAGAAATAGTACATATCAAAAGGCTAAAAATAACGTGGTCTTTTTTGAGTCTTTTCGTAATGATCTACGTCGATTTTTTTCTATGTAAAAGGTGAAGTCCCGCAGTATAAAACGCGAGAGTGCCAAGAGGAGAAGTACAGGATGCACAAGGTCAGGAGCAGTACGATGTCCTACCTTGAACTTCCCTCAGATTTAGAGAGAGAGTGGCACACTTTTCCCTGGCATCCTTGAACAAGGAATTTTCCCTCACGGCTTGGCTTTGCCAAGTACAATAATGCCTGGAAAATGCCGGTCGGACTCGGATTTGGCAATCGTTGTACGTCGTACAATGCAAAGTTGTTTCGGAAATCAGAACTTTTCTTTGCTTGCAGACAGCCTTGAATTTTCTTTTCAAAACTCACCTTTGAGGCTTTGAAATATGGCGTGGCGGCGGCCATTGTTGCCTTCATAATGCACATTTTTGTCTGATATACAACAGAGAAGATTTCTTTGAGTACAAGGAGGCGTTTCAAATGAACTGAAAAATCTAATTTTTGACCGTGAGGCCTAGCATACTCGCGGTCAGCACTATATGAAGATCAAAACCGGTAAGTAAGCATGAGAGTACACATTTCAGTTCAGGAGTACAATTGGAAGGCCTGAGGGGATTTTTAAAAGCTTTGAATTCTGGCAGAAAATTAAATTTGCCTAAGCTACTCAAGTCCTCATCAGCATCAACGGACTTTTAACTGCGTAATCCACTTTACGGTCACGCGGATGTAAAAGTTTTTATTACCGCTACTCGGTAGTCTCCGCGCTTCGTAGAATCCTGGAGATTCTCAGAAGAAGTTGGTCAACACACTCAGGATGACCCCTTTAAAAGTTCACTTTCTCAGGTTCTTATCTTATCCAAAATGAATTCCCAATGACAATTCTCAGAGTTTAGATAAACTGTTTGACTGATCTGGTGCGTCTGAATTTGTTGATGTAACGTATAAGGGCAAATAACAAACACTTGTGTTTTGTCAAAGCATTTTTCGTTAGACGGGCCCCCACAAGCAATGCAGATAATCAAGGATGACGTCAATTCAAACTTGATTTTCATATCAGTCAAATAATGTGGATCACGTCTCTTTGACGCCTCGAAGCTCCAAAGAGATAGAATCACGTGGCTAAACAAAAAATTGCCTGGATACGATCTGACAATTGACATAGTATCCCAGCAACCATTATTCTGCACTAGAGGAGAATTTCCAATGGATTTTTTGAGGCTTTTGCGTCGTAGTTCTTCAGCAAAATTACCAAACCTGTTTCTTGGGGAAATAAATGTCAAAAGAGGACATTAACATACGTGTGCAAGATAGGGTGTAACAGGGGGAGGGTAGTTTAGTTAATCACACTGCTATAGGGACTCCGAATGGTTGAAAAAATTGAGTTTTAAAAAGTGTCAAAATATCTCCAAAATTTGGTTTATATTACAGCATGAGTTGCCAGGTAAGGAGGATTCTCGTGCCTAAAATACATAAGAAGGATGTGACAGATGTATTTTTAACAACACATGTGTTTAACAATTTGTAAATTCTTTCAAATAGGACATTTTCATCTAGGCTAATTTGAACGTACTATAAGGCCTACTAATACCTGCCACACCTTTGCATTTTGTACTTACGTCGTCGTGTCATAAAAGGGTAGTAAAACTGGTTTAGGAAAACAGTAGAAAGAATTTTAATGGACTTTTGTCGCATCTGGTTTGACGTCATTTATTACACAAGACACACCTTTGCATTTCGCACGTAATAAAAGGAGGGTAATTAAAGATGGTCAAATAGATCAGTAAACAAGATTGAAAGTTTCATTCTATAAGCGCGAGACGTGTGGACAAATTAGAGCCAAGACTACTTAAAAAGGAACAGAGAGCCCACTTTTTTTGCAAGCTACGACGCACCAGGGTGTGCCGGTGGGTCAGTGCGGAGTAGCTGGCAAAAAAAATGGGTTCTTGGTTCGTTTTTAAGTAGTCTTGGCTCTAGACAACATGGACAAAATTGACAGTGTAGACAAGACATACACATCGTCTAATTTGTCCACATGTCTCGCGCTTATAAATTGAATCTTTC
This sequence comes from Oithona nana, assembly GCA_900157175.1. Taxonomy (NCBI): domain Eukaryota; kingdom Metazoa; phylum Arthropoda; class Copepoda; order Cyclopoida; family Oithonidae; genus Oithona; species Oithona nana. The sequence goes on from LT727947.1 coordinate 430,190, forward strand.
AATCTTGTTTACTCATCTATTCGACCATCTTTAATTATCCTCCTTTTATTATGTGCGAAATGCAAAGGTGTGTCTTGTGTTATAAATGACGTCAAACCAGATGATGAAAAAGTCCTTAAAAAATCTTTCTACAGTTTTTCTCGACCACTTTTACTCCCCTTTTATGACGCGACGTAGACATTAGACAAGTAGGTACTCCAATGCTCCTACTTTACATTCAAAATAATACAAAGCTACTTACTCGTTTTCAAAATCAAAAATTTGAGGCTGGAATTTGAAAACCGCGACAGTGGGCTTTACGTCGTTGTGTAAAGGGTCCTTCACCTTCCCCCTGTATTTACCGGCAACGTTTACAATGACTTCCAGTTCCTACGCAATAACGTAGTTGACATTGCTGCTGCTGATGATGAAAAAGAAAAATGCTCCAAACTCTTCTACCCATATGCGCCTATGATTCATTCATGCAATTTTCAAATTGTTTACAACTTCTTCTATTTGTGTAAAAGCATATGGTATACATACATCTTTGTTATTTCATGACTCAAGTTTATAACTTAGAACCCATTAGTTTGTTTCCACCCTGTACACGAACTTATCTAACCCTACTCAATAATTTAAAGTAAGCAACTTTATTCAATACTTTACTTTGTCTAATGTCTACTTAACTACAAAAGCAGGAAAATCAGACAACTTGGACAACTTGAAGAAGCTTTAACGGATTAGTACATCAGAGTAGGAAAATGTCCTCTCAAAATCTCTATCCTATTAAAGTGCATGAAAACATATGGTCTTCACTTTTACATAGGAAAGTAGGAGCATCGTCACAACATCCTCACGTTGTTCAAAGCGAAAGCTGCGATATCAACACTAAGTATCCACGTGATGCATGATGATAACTTTATCTAACTTAATTGGTACCAATTATGTTACCTTGTTAAAGTTTTGAATGAATACCTATTTACTGAACATTTCGAAAAGTCTTTTGATCATTTGATGTTTTTAGAAGTACAAGGTGTCCAATAGTTTTGAGTTGGGTACCAGGCAATATTCCAAAGCTCAAAAAAGTTAGGTGAAGCTGGGTACTACATGACGTAGGGAACGTCAATCGTAATATGTAAACTAAGCTGAAATACGTCAATTGACACCGACGAAGAAGTGGGATTAGCTTCCAACTTGTTTAATAACGCACGTACGTACGTACTCTCTTATTGACAATATGACGCAAGTAGTCTAGGCTTAAAGCCAAGGCACGACGTAGAAAGTAAGTCGGAAGCTCTAGCTTTCTAAGTAAATACCTTAGTGTTGCCTTTTTATGTAAGCACTATCCTTGTTTAGACTCTATGAATACACATTGTAAATTCCTCCCATTTTTTGATGACGCCGCAGATGAATCATGTGAAGTTCTTATCAAGCATACTCGGGGTTATACGGGAATCCACATAGCACATCCTGGAAATCCCAATGATTCCGCGAACTTGTTTACTAGTACTCGATTTAAAACGCTTTAGTCTATATTAGAGTTCCAAGTTGTCTTCTCAATCATCATCAATATTTGTAAGTCTTTGTATTTTTTTTAGAATCGCATGATCAGATGTGCCACACGAATAAGTTTATCGTTTGATATCAACTTCTGTCAATATGTTCAAACCGGCAGATGTAGTTGTAGTTTTAAAGTTGGAAATTGCACAGTGCACACGCACTTTTTTGAAAGATTTAGTTAGTCATCATGTTTCTTAGGAAAATTAAATTTTTGCAAAGCAAAATTCGCTGGAAAGAAATTGCAGTGACTTTTGAAAAAAATGCTATTTTTGTGCACTACTACTCTTTGTCACGTTTTGAAACTTAGAAAGAAATCCAATTGGCTTCAGATCTCTTTTCCTTTTTTTGTGTGTGTGCACACAAACTCAGAATTCTGAAACTCTCGGTGCAAATATGCATTTTACCTCCATTTTTGGTACATAGTAGCAAAGTATATCATCTTGACACAGTGTTTGAAAACCACAAAAAAAGTCTCATTTTTTAAATTGCGAGCGAAGCGAGCTACTTTTGCATTGTAAGCATTTTTACCGTAAATGACCTATTTAACGCCCGGACGTTAAAAAAATATAGTTCTGAAGGGGGCGTTAATTAGGATTTAACAAACAAATGGGCGTTAAATAGGTATTCTACGGTTTTTGAATTATCGCTATAATAATTGACTTTTGTCCAATGAGACTTTTAGGATATTTTTCTTTCTTTCTTTCTTACTTCCCTGTTTTTGACAACGCAATTCCTAATAAGAGATAGATTATTTTCGAGCAGTAGTTCCCCACATCAAACAGGTTTTTATAGGACAAAACTTTGATGCAATGGGCCTCACTACTCAGAAATCTGGACAAATCCAGACATTCATTAAAAACACTGCACAATTCACGTCAACGTTATACAAAAATTACGTATACGATCGAGTAGTACGTAAAACGGTGTTCCTTAATGCGTACATAACATTGCGTGATCCGTGATGTGATGTGCAATAAAACAGGTATGGAATGCAGACAAAAAAGTAACAAAATAGGGAGAGAGAAGTGGACAAGAGCAGAGCAAAAACCTACTCTCTTTGTCGTTTCTTATCGCCAATATCCGTGAAATGATTCTACGTGCTAAATCGAGTGCTGCACATGACTAAGGATCTATTTGCGGAAATCACGAGGAGTCAGAAAGGGAGTATGTATATTTATGCCACACTCTTCCAAAAGCCCATATTTTGTCCAAAAATTCATTCATCTAGATTTCTGACATGAAAAAACACTTGTTAGGGTGACTTACTTTCTACAGATTAGGGTGGGTTGAATTTTTACAGACATCAAAAATTCAAAGTAGCTTTTGGCCAAAGAAAGGCTACAGATCCGGTATTGTCTTAGGTAACGTCATAGACTCAAATTACATTTGACACCTCAATGAATTATGACACCTACTTAGGATAGAAATTAGAAGTTTTCTTTCCTTTTTGAAATAAATTAAAAACATATGTGACTTCTACGGAAAGCACGAGTTTCATTCATGGGGTTATATACTGGGCAAACCAATAGTAGGGCGGGCCTGACTTCTTGGAAATTCCCCGCTTCTCTCTGTGTAGACCCCACTAGAACATTTTATGCGTATGAAGCTAGCAGAGAAGAGAACTTTGTACGTCACGAGCTAGCCAGGCACTGGCACAGCGCTCACTCCAATGTGAGTCAAGTTCACGTCACGTTAAAAGCGCTCCCCTGCTTCAAACACTAGTTGAAACCCGACCTTCGCTGCGTAAAGTTCATAGTAGCGAAGAATTTATGCATAAGCATCTGAAATCACCCTATCTCTTCAGTGAGCCTTTAGTCGACCCGGAATCACGTCAATATACTAAGATTGATAGAAATCTGGTCGAAAAACATCGTTTTGAGTGCCCATATAACTATAGTGATCCCAATAATCCAAATCATCGCGGAGCAGCAATTTTGCCCAGAAAAAATAATAGAAAAATGAAGTTTAGCAGACTTTTCGGGCTAAGACCCATACCTACTCCCAATAATCAGACAAGTGAAGAATCTATAAAAGAAAATAAGAGAGGTAAGAATTAATTTTTGAAAAAAACGTTTTTGATTTGTGAACGTTACCTTGAAGTTGCGCCGGTGCTTAACCTTGTTTGGGAATTTGAATGGCGCAACTAAAGTTCTAAGAAGGGCGATATAATATACGCAGTAAAAAGGATGAATTTAGTTCAGGGTTACAAGCAAAATTGTGTTAAAAAACTTCGTTCTACATTGAAGAAATAAATTTTGCCTTTTTTTAGATAAGTAAAAAAATTCGTCAAAATATAGGGAGATGTAGCTTGAATGTCAACAAAGTTTCACGAATTTTCCCCAATTTTTGTTGGGACGTAAAAAAATTGTCAAAATGAAGTAGCATTGATAAACATTTCGTAAGGAGGTGATCTTTACGAAAAACGTAAGAAGGAGATAAGATATCTAGATGTCATTATCTTTTTTTTTCCTGGTTTGAGAATCTTTGTGTGATCTTCAAAAATGTCACATGATCTTGGCAAATCATGTCGTTTGAAGTCATCCCAAAAAATGAAGCAAAGCATTGCGCAATTGGCCTTGAACATTGATCAATCTGTACTTCCCTCCAGCGTTGGTTGGAGACCATGAGTAGCCTCTGAGGAGGCCCCTTCATGACGCAATACCAGAGCTGCTTTCCCTGCGACGATCCTCGAGAAAGAAGGTTTTTTGCCGTTGCTTCTTTCTCGGTGTTGCTTTCTTTTCGTTTCCTTAAAGAAAAAGTAGAAAACCTCTGTTAATATACAGAGAACATTATATGACGTAATATTCTTTTGGCTACAAATCCTGTTTGGGAAAGTCATTTCTGTAGTATTATTGCGTCTTTTTTTTTATCAGATTGGTGGACAATATTAGGTGGATAAATATAACTGAAAACTAAGCTTTTCAAGGCTTTTACAATATTTTAAAACAAGGCCAAATCTAGCTTTCTAAAAAAGATATTTGTTGAGTAGACGTGGGTGGCTTTTTGCTTTTGTACGTCATTCAATTCAACAGACTTTTTTGAACATTTTAAATGTCATAACGGTTTTCATGATCCTAGTTCCCCTCCCTACCCATGAGAGATTTAAAAAGAGTGACGCACAAAACTGTTTCCACCTGTTTTTTTGTGGGACGTTAGAACGACGACGGTTGGCGTCAACGAACTTCCTCCGCCGCTTCCAAACAAAGACTTCTTTTGCGCAACGGAATTCGTTTCTAGGTCAAAGTCCAACTCTGTCTGTAGCAACATCTTGTTTTAAGACCCTATGAATGACCTCAAATAAGACCAGATGCGCAATTTTTTGGCTTGACCTTTGTGGCTTTGTCACTTCAGATATCAAAGTACAATTGTTGACACTTTTTAAAGAAAACTGAAAACTCAACGTTTTTTACGTCAAATCACAACAAGGCTCAGTTGCGCTGTTGACTCAACTCAGCTGATTTGACGAATTTTTTCTTGAAATTCTCAAACAACAAAGCAAAAAAAAATTACAACTCTGACCTTTGGGCTTTGATATTTTTGTTGAGATTTGCAACGATTATATTTTTCGCTTGCTGACTAAGTGAGTTAAAAAAATATTTCTTATGTTGTTGACCTCGATCCTCGAACGATTCTCGAACGATCCTCGAACGATTCAACGATTAATTATTAAAACACTCGTTTTACATAAGTATTCCGTTTTGTATTACAGACTCCAACATGATCAGCAAAAGCGAATTCGACAAGAAGTACACCACTTGCTCCTTGCTTGGAAAAGGAGGCTTTGGATCGGTGTACGCCGGCTACCGCAACAACGACCATTTCCCCGTGGCCATCAAAGTCATCAACAAAAGCCGAGTCATCAATGCTGGTGTTAACCAGAGAATACCCATCGAGGTCAGCTTGATGAACATGACCAACCACATTGACGGAGTCATCAAGTTGATCGAGTACTTTGAGTTGCCCGACTGCTTTATGCTCATCCTGGAAAGGATGATGACCAAAGTTGGACAACAGAAAGAAATCCAAACTACATCCAGCCACGTCAAAGATCTCTTTGACTTTATCAGTGACAACGGGCCCTTGAAAGAAGATGTGGCTCGTTCCATCTTCCAACAGCTCATTCAAACAGTTAGACAAATCCACCAAGTCGGAGTCATTCATCGCGATATCAAAGATGAAAACATACTCATTGACACACAGACACACCAAATTAAGCTCATTGACTTTGGCTCTGGAGCAAGATTACACGATGAAGTCTACACAGAATTCGACGGTAAGTCTAGACCTCACATAATTATAATTTGATGACTGTTCAAAAAAACTCGCAAATTTGAAATGTCAACAAACAAGTCAAATAGTGACTTCAGCAATTTGACGATTTTTTTCATGAATTTTTTTTTCTAACTTTTCAGGCACTAGAGTTTACGCTCCTCCAGAATGGATCAAATTCAGAAGGTACCGAGCGGACAGCTTGACTGTATGGAGCCTCGGTATCCTCCTCTACGACATGGTTTGTGGAGACATTCCCTTCGAAACCGACAACCAAATCAAAAGAGCCCAAGTTCTCTTCAAACCCTCTCTCCGACTCAGCGAAGAGGTCAAGGACCTCATCAGGCTGTGCTTAACCATCTCAACCAGTGACAGAATCAACTTGGAAGGAATCTTCAACCACTCATGGCTTGGAAGCCAAGCCAATGTTCATCTTACCAAACCAGTCCTGGTCAGATCTACCAGTTCACCTATGGACGTCCAAGTCCCTAACTCGTCTTCACCTGAGCAGACCAGTTCGTCAGAAGCATGCTCTTTCATGTCCTTGTCCCCAGAATCCTTTACTCCCATGTCAATCTCACCCGAACCCAATAGCAGTTTTAGACTCCCTTATTCCGGCAACAAAAGTTCCTCTTCCTCAAACTCAAATATTGCCGACGAAGACAATTCAAGTTTTTTCGTCAAAAAGACCACCTTGCAATTGCCAGCTTTTGCTTCGACTCCAACCAGGACCCCATAAGTATTTTTCCACATCATAGACATAGGTGAACTTAAGATCAGATCAAGGACTGCGTTGAGGTAAAATGATGAGTGCATCAAAATCAAAATTACAAAATATTATTGGCTTAAAAAAAAAGAAAATCAACTGGAAATTAAATCAATTTTTTGAATTTGTCATACTTCGTGTCATGAAATCCCTTTTTGCAATACATATAAAATTCACTCAGTGAAAAACAAAGAAACAAAGGAAAGTAAAAAAATAAGTAAAACCCTCCCTCCTTTTTATAATTATTCTGTCAGAGCTCTATTAAAAAAAGAAAGAAAAATTTTCGCCTGTGATTTTCAAGACGAGCATTAGGTTCTTATGTGAAACCCTCCTAATTCCTATCATTACTATATATCCCAAATTCATAATTGTGATGTTTTAAAAAGAATTTGTTTTAAAAAAGAAGGAAAGAAAGGAAATCTAAGTAAAAAAGAAGAAGAAACTAATGTATTTATTTTTGTACATTGATGATCACGGTTATCCCCATTTATCAGTGAGACATAAGGAAAAATATACTAGATCTATTGATGTTTTACATATTTTGTCATGACCTTGTTCCGATTTCTGGGAATTTCATCATATTGGCTTGGCTTTACAATGCAATGCATGTGTGAGTCATTCATGAATGAAACCAAGTGTTCTGACGTCACAGCCCATACTATAGTTACTTACTACGAAAGTCACACAGTACGTAGCGCTATTTAAGAGGTTGCGAGATTATTAGATGAATTGTTCCCTTTTTGTTTTGATATTATTAAAGTGCCACTTCAAGTTAACGGAAAAAATTCAGAAATGACCTGGAAACACTGATGAACTGTTAAACCAAGCAACAGTAAAATCCGATGCCAGATTGTACATTTCAGATTGTGCCAAGTAAACAGCAAACCTGTCATTTGATTTTTTGTCAAAGACTGAATATTTTATACCATCGGAGTTTTGATCTCCGATTTTTGACTTAGTTTAAAAGTAAGTTTTTGTGTGTCATTCTACAGCTTGTCGTGTCCAGCATTGTGATTGTTTTTTCAGTTTTGACTATGATTGTTTGAAGATTTTTCGTTTGCTTATTTTACCTGAATTGACAAAAGGTAAGTTCAATGTTCTGCATCATTGCTTTGACATAAAACATCATAAAAGGTCAAGGTATACATTTTGTACGCTTTACCTTCATTTTCAAAACATTGCAGGAACTGATGAGAATTGCCTAAATGCCGATGGTTTTACGTCAAAGAGCCAAAATGGCTAATAGCCCCGATGGGTCCCCGGGTCAAGTACCTAACAGGTAATAATTGTTATGATGGAATGGGGTCAGCTCAAATTTGAATTTGAATTTCTAGTGAAAAAGAACCTTTGGTTGAGGTTCGCTCACCTGTACCCTCGACGTCAACGGTCAAAAAATTGGGCCTCTTTAGTCTGATTGGAATATCAATTGTGTTGACACAGGTAAGCCGTATACATAATGGAAAATGATGGCTATCAACATTTTTTCTGTGTCGATTTACAGGTTTTTTGTGAAGTGACCAAACAGATTTCCAACTATTCGTTACAATATTTTTCCGGAGGTCATTATCCAGTACCTCAGACTATTATTGTGGTCTTGGGCGAATTATTCAAGTTGGTAGCAACCATTGGTCGATCCAAATGTACTTTGCCTTCCTTCAGTCTTCAGTCCTTGAGATCCAGCTTAAGATTTGTGTTGCCAAGCGTTTTGTACGCTATCAATAACAACATCTACTACGCAGGATTGACATTGGTTCCACCACCCATTTGGTTGATATTATGCTCTATCCGGACGGTTGTAACTGCTATGATTTACAAGGTATTCTTCAAAAACATGATGATCATGATTGCTACACCTGATGCTTTTCAATGATATCTTCCAGTTTGTCTTACGACGACAATTGACTTTGCTGCAATTTGTGGGAGCCATGCTCATCGTGATCAGCATTGGTGTTGCCAAAACCCCAGACATTATGACCCTCATTTATCCCCAAGTTAATGATAAAACTGTAGAAACAGTATTGAATAGGTAATTTGACTTTCATTCAGATTCTTACACTAGATGGCGTTTACATTGCACACAAGCTGAAAAAACGAAAAGGAAAAAAAAAGTTTGTGAAACTTTGTTTCCATTCTAGCTGCATAATGCAGAACTTCCTTCATTTTGACGAACTTTCTTTTGATTATTTTTGGTCAATAATTTAAAAATTGGAGTTTGCAAGCTTGTTTTTGGAGATGCCATCTAGCGGCAAAAATGTGCTTAAATTGAAACTTGATCTTGCAGCGCTATTCAAAATGGGACAAGTACTGCCACCAAAGTATCTGTCAATGCTATCCCGACCGCAGCCATCTTATTAGCATTGGTAGCCTCATGCAACTCAGTCGGAGCGGCGGTCTACACCGAACAACTATTCAAAAGTTCAAACAAAGGCGAATCCTTTCTAGATCAACAATTTTGGTTGTATTCTTACGGTGCCATCATTGCCAGCATGGTCCATTTCATTTCCAAACCATCTTACACACCAACCTCATTGATCCAAGACATTCAAGGATTGAATCAGTCCGTGCTTATGATCATGATCGTGGCTGTGACATTTTCCTCACTAGGTGGCATTGCCGTCGCTTCAATATTGAAATATTTAGATAATATTGTCAAGGAATACACTGGATCTGTGGCCAATATCATCACGGCTGTCGTGTCAAGGTAGGGAAGATCAAAGATTTAGAAAGCAGTCTTAAGATTTTTTTTTCCTTCATCTTTTCAGCTTTCTCTTTCCGGACAAGTTCAAGTTCACTCCTTATATTGTATTAAGCATGGGATGTCTCCTCTCCGGCATCTATTTGTATGAAACAAAAAAGAAAGCAACTTCTACGAACACAACAACTCAAGAACAATTAAAGAAATAAAGACTTCATTTTCCTTTTGTTGACCTTCAAATCATGGCCTTCTTGACCACCGCGATTGCGAAGAAAATCGCAGTTCTACAAGTAACTTTGCTTTCTTGGTTGGGTTTTTAGCCACCAGGGGCGCTGCTGGTTTTCCTAACATTTTATCTTGGAAATATGATTTGAATCGCGGTCTTAGATCTGCAAAGCATTTTCAGTCTTGTTTCAGTGTTGATGATTTTTCAGCTTGAGCAATTTCTCGAGTCACGCTTCTTGGAGACGCTGGGGAATAAATATGGGGCCTGCTGTACTCTTTAAAATCTTTTGCTGTTTTTTTGTCCTTATCAGAACAAAATTTGGCCTTGGCTTTGTAGATGAAGCGCGCGAATTCTGCTTGCGTGAGAAGGAAATGTGAAACTTCCTGCTTCTAAACGAGAGAAATGAGAATGTTGTTATATAAAATTGCTTTCCCCCTAGAGATAAACATTGAGCAAAAGGGAAGAAGCAGCTTCTTCCTTCTTCACACCATCATGAATCAGTTTCTTCGAAAAAAAGAGGCGCAAACTTTCGTCAGAAGTTTGCAGAGTGTTTGAAAATCACTGAAAAATTCTCAAAATGAGCTCTAGGGGGCGTTATTTTTACAAAATTGAGCGTTAATTAGGATTGTGCGTTTATTAGGATTGGGCGTTAATAAGGATTTGGCGTTAACGAGGAATGGGGCGTCAAATAGGTATTTATATCGCGCAAAAAATCAACGTTAGAATCTTCGAACAATTTGAGGCCATTTTTGGCGCGAAAAATTAGAAAATTCAAATGAGACATTTGAAGTGATTTTCAAATACTGCGAGAAGTTGCAAAGCAAGAACTTCATCAGAGAGCAGCTTTCTACATTCTAAAATTGACAAATGAGTGTATTCCCCCTCGCCTGATCCTCAACTTTTCACTTTCGTTCCCCCGCTTTCAATAATCTTATCAGTGATGCGATCTTGAACACGTTAATGAGATCCTAAATAGTTCATGATAAAATGGCAGTTATATATTTATCTTAGATTTGATTTGATGTTAATGACTGTTTTCTGGTTTCTTCTTATGTCATGCGAATTCAGTAATTATTTCTATGAATTTAATGGGCGTTGCCAAAGTGACCCAAAAGCTTTTCAAAGCAGATTTTGCAATAGGGCTTATTTTCAATGGGATCAACTTTGAAAGTGCGGTTCTTGAATTCTTTTCGGCAGTAAGTGCATACAAAACATTCAGGATGGAATTTGTGACCCATGGCCGTCATTGTCCGGCCAGTGATGAGTTTGCTACAGACATAACAGTTGTATCGGGGCCTGTCGGGTTCGTCAACGGACATTTTTTCCAAAAATGCTCGGCGGAACATTTCGGACATATCTTCCTTCTCAAAGGGTTCCTCCAGGATGCCTAAGCAGCCTGGAATGCCTGCACCTGCATTGCCCACCTCCACGTCCCGATCAGGCATCCTAGAATTACAAATACACATCGTCATGTTTACACATTCAAGTCGTATGACTCATAAGACTGGAGTACAGTGTGTCCAAACAAAACTTGTAATAGGTACAACTACATGTTTAGCAATAACTAACCTAATTTTTCCGAGCTTTAGAACAAATAATTGCAAATTTTGTCTGACTTTTCGTTGGACAATCTATACATGAGACATTTTTGGCATTTTAAATCATTTTTTGTCTAATTGATAATTGACATGTCTGGTAACATTGTTTGACCGAAAGCCACAATTACCCAAAAACTCGTCAAATAAACCTAACTTTTACGAGGTTTGGAATTTTGATCAGTACTCTATTCTAAACTTGCTTGGACACCCTGTATAACTTGCCTGGCATAGCCATCCAGACCCTGGACAAGATCGTCTAATTCTTTACTCGTCTTATGCGATTCCACCGACACCGTGCAGTTGTACCAAACGGGCTCAGCTTTGGGTGGAGGAGGTGGAGGACTGGGCTTTTTGGGCGGTGGAGGTGGCTTCACGGGGTCCGTATTTTCCCAAAGTCCAAAGCCCAAATAAACGTATTTGGATTTGAGTTCACCCAAATCTGTTTGGATGACCATGGAATCTTCGCCTTTGGCTGCCGCTCCGGTGTCCACATCGTCGATTTTCTTGATTTCTTCTTTGTCAATTTGAATTTCTTCGACTTTTACTCCTCGGCCGGTATTTGACATTAGTGTACTGTAATTACTGGTGATTCCGTAATCTTGCTGCGAAGATCCATAATCACCGTCGTAATCACTAAATTCGGGCACTTCAACCGTATCGTCATCCCTGTAATATGGGTTAAATGCAACATTACTTAATGCACAGTGTTTGAAAATCATCTAAAAAAGTCTCATTCAAATATTCGTTTTTACCAAAAATCCCAAAATTCCCAATTTTCTGTTTTTGGCGCAAAAATTCAAATATTTGAAAGTAGCCTTCGCTCGCAAAATGAGACTTTTTATGCAATTTTCAAACACAGTGCATCGTTGACAGTGATGATAGGGGTCGCATACAGCACCCCAAAAAACAGAAGGGTAAATTGACAAAAGAATGCGTGAAATGCTCAAAAGAACAAATTCTCTTTTTACTTTTACAAAAGCGGCCTCGCTCTACTCAAAAATGTTCCATTTTTCTTAATTTGACATACCTCGGAGTGGCTTTAACCAAATCATGCGTACGCGAGCCTGATGTCAGAACGTGTTGGAGCTTAGGTGGCTTGGGTGGTCGTCGCAGGTTTTTGGAGGACGAGCTCTCAGCTGACCTCACTGAGACTGTGGCTTTGTACTCTCGAGGTGGTGGAGGTCGATTGGGAGGCGTTGTGCCTTTAGTAAAAGAGCCAAAATCACTGTAGGCACTATAGTCATTGGAATTAGAGGCTGCATAGTGACCTTTACTGAGGTCGCTTAACATCACATCCAGTTCGTTGAAGGGCGAGGCTACGGAGGCCGCCATGATGATCACACTTTTTTATCTTTTCCTGATATTGAGATTGATGTGGATTTAAGCAGCAACAAGTCTTCTTTAAAACACACTCCCTCGAGGCTTTCCACACAACTCACGAATAGCAGCAGAGCTTCATCAGGAAAGCTTCTTCGAGTCTTCGACTTTATGGACAGAAACTTTCTCAAGTGCGGTTACAGTGTCCTGAAACTGAATGTAGGGAAAAGAAAAATTATAGATGAAAATGAAGTTTTGTGTGTGATTGCAGAAGGAAGACAGCAACTCTATTGTTTTTTAAAGGCTCGAGAGTTTTTGAAGCTGCGGCCGGCGCTGCAAAAGATCCATTTGGCCTCAAGTAGCTTCGTATCGAAGCAAAGTGAGCGAAGCGAGATACATTCTTTTTCAAAAGTGTGTATCATCATAAAAAAACTTATTGCCACTTATTGCCTTTTGGTATTTTCTCGCTTCGCTCATTTTTTCTCGCTTCGTTCGTAAATGCTCGCTTTGCTCGCAGTATTCAATTTAATTGCAATTGAGGCGGAGTCCATTGATGCAAGGCCCCGTTGCGGGTGTACCGGTCAGGCTTGATCCTCAAGCCTCAACTCAATTGTAAAAGCTTTCGCAGCTACTTGAGGCCAAATGGATCTTTTGCGGCGCCGCAGCTTCAAAAACTCTCGCGCCCTAACAAAACAATCGAGTTGCTGGCTTGCTGCTGCAATCTCAGACAAAACTTCATTTTCATCTTGAAATCTTGAAAACTATTTTCGCCGTGCGTACTTAGTGACTTTCTGCACTAATATTCAAATGCAATTTAAACAAATAATTCACAGAAAAGTAATCAATTTGAATTTTTGCGCTAAAATTGTAATTTCCTTACTTCCTTTTTTCGTCAATTTGTTTTTTAACTTTTTTCAAAGACTTACATTTGTTTTTATTCAGTTTGACGTTTGCTTCTTTTCCGTCCTTGTTCACCTCAATGTATTTTGAAAAATGTGTGAAGAAGATCGAGGAGGGGGAGAACTAAGAAAAGTTCGACTTCTAGTACGCCGAACGAGAAATTCAGGGCGGCCTTCGTCAATGAAGGCCAGAACGCGACTGAACTTAACCTTCGTCGTTCTTCAAATTCCGTTTTTGAAGTCACGACAAAAGTAGCTCCTCACATCGCGCAAAAATGAGCACACATAATGAGGGTACGTACGCAGCAGCAGCAGCAAGCAGCAGCAGTACTTGAACGGGTAAAAAAAATGGGGAATCGTGAGTTGAAATGGCAAATGTCAAAGAATAACGAGGAAGGCATGCAGGATTTTTGCAACAATGAACGAGTTCCGTAAAGATTGATTAGACTAAACAAAAGAATTTATAAATAAACTCTTTGATAACATCGTTTGTAGAAAGAAGAAATAAAATCTGAGAAATCTTAGACATGATGTGAAGGTTGCGTGACTCACACAAAATTAATGCGTTGTTGCTATTATTCTCTGCTTGGTTATTTGAAAACTTTAACTTTATCACTTATTTAAAAAAAAAATTAAAAAGTATTTTGGTTTTCTGAACCTGAAGTCTTGTTTTAATTTGGCTGCTGAACTGTTCAAAATTGAAGTAGCCAATTACATGTGTGTACTTAGGTATTCGATTTTTGATTTATTTTCTTTAAAAATGTAGTTTTGATTATGCATAAGAAGTTTCGAATGGTTTTGAAGAAGCAAATAAGTAACTGGATTCTGGATCCACACGCTCAACAGTCAACAATTATCCGAAGATCTTTTAGTTCAAGGGACTGATGAATGGCTCTGATTGCCCTTTTTCGGCTTAAAACAAATAAATACGTGCAGATCTGAAACATCTACAAGTGTATGCAATAATTGCATCAGTGATTGATAGCAAACTGGCTCCCAAGAACAATCCAAGATATCCACCACAATCAGCCAAAAATGTTGAGAAATCTGCCAGTCTGATTTCTTGCCTTCGAATGACTTTAGTCTTCGAAGTTATAGTAACGAACAATTCAGTTTCATTTTCCATTACCCATTTAGCTTCATTACTATTCTTAGTCCATGTTGTTTGTAAGCAATTGGGTTTGAAACATCCCATGTCTTTGATCTTTTCAGTAAGGTTGGGAAATGTAATGTCCATTGAGAGCTTTCTAAATTGTTTCAATTCATCTTCGCTTTCACACTTCTTTAAATCTGGATCCATTTTAGTGGCCCAGGGTAAATTGCATTTGAGTTGTTCGGCATAAAACTCATTGATACAATCAGTGATGTACATTGAATTGTCTTCATAACAATCATACTTTGATCTCTTAACAAAATTAGTTTGTGTTTCTTGCATGAACTGAGCATAGCCAGATTCTTTTTCCAAGAGCTCAACATCGTTAAGATCTAAGTCATAGTTGTTGGATAACTGCAGTTTTTCATGCTTGATAAATATACATCCTTCCGATGCAATGTTTTTGATTGACATGTAAATCTTTTTGAAAAAATGAATAATTATGACTTTTAATTGCTAAAACTTTTTACTTTTAGTGTGCTTACTGACAACTTATCTCCAACCTTTGGTGATCTAAGTTTTGGCAAGTTGAGACTGAAACAAGGAATAATGGGATTTCTAAATGTGGCTGAATAATATGGCTGCGACATGGCTGAGTAAGTCCAAACATCTTCAAAAGTTACATTGAATTCTTGGTTTAAGACAGAACTGTTTTGTAGATCAATCCTCCTGTATCAAAAATCAAATATTTTATTAATGTGCTTGATTGACTAAGTATGTAGATAGTAAGTAGTATCTAGTCTTTTACACTTCGATTTGTTTCCCATTATAAATGATAAGTGTCTCAGCGTGGTGGTGAAATCCCCTAATTTCTTCCATTACATCTAAAAAAGTAATAAAATTGTCCGCCCTCCATTGTCTCCTACAAATCGTCAAGCTAGGAAATGAAGCCTCAAATCCAACAGTTTCCTCAAAAGATGTGGATTCTTCCAAAATGTTAAGGTATGAAGTTATGATACTGTACAAAAGGGCCACCAGCAAACATAAAATGTACAATTTTTTAGATGTATTCATTGTAATACACTCAGTGGTGGACTAATGGCAACCTGCTACCCGCCACACCAAAGACTAACAATTACTTACAATGCTCACCAAATGCTCAACAATATTGGTTATAATTTTTTGTACCACATCTTTCCTAATTGTTCAACATCTTATAAGTGCTGCCCGTTAAAACAAAACCATTTCTTTGAGTAGTTAAAAGTAGAAGTGGATTAAAAAGTTTTTTAATCCACTTCTTCAATTTTTAATCCACTTCTTCATTTTTTAAGCCACTTCTTCTGTTTTAACCCACTTCTTCTACATATACTGGTAGTAATAATCACCCAAATTCCAAAAATGGCCTCAGATTTGCTCTAGGACTGCCGGTTCGGCCAGAATCGGCCGGAAAAGTTTTTTTGAGATAATCAAAAAAGT